>CAEFZX010012986.1:0-66237 GCA_903066825.1 Alfaro cultratus | reverse complement strand
TACTAGAGTACATTTTTGTCTGTGTATTTGTACTTTTACTTAAGTACATTTTTTGAGTACTTTATACAACACTGGTTTTGTGTCTGTCAGATCCATTGTGTTGGTTTTTACACCATGTATATGATGCACTTTGGGATGTAGTTGTTTTTATGTTGGTCAGATGTGGTGATGTTTTTTCTGAATGTCATCCGATAATATTCTGCAGGTGTGCCTGGCCTCAAACACACTTTATCAGTCTTTCATGCTCACTAACACTTCTTTGCTCTTGACCTATTGATGTCTCCTTTGTGAGAGCAGTCTAGTTTTTCAAAAGACATTTACTTCTGTTTATTTAGCAGCTGGTGCTTGTGAGAGTGAAACTAGCTAAAAATAATTAAACTTTTAAACAGTTTTCTTGTTGAAACATCTGTCAAGGCAAGTAGTAATGAAGCAAATGTAATTTTGTTTTCTCCTCCTCTAGATGCCACAGACAGAAGATCTGAGCCTAGGAACTGGCAAGCTGAGCGTTCACATCAAACGGGTAGGCTTTGTTTTCCTTTTTATTATTCAGTATAAGTTGTAACAAATAGGTTATGTAGACATGTAAATACATTTGCCTGCAGCTCATTGTGTTCACTGGGTCTTGTGTGGGTCAGATGCATTGCTTGTGTGCACCATGTCCATCATGTGTAGCCCAGGACCTGCCTGTCAAGTGCTCCATGCCACTAGCACCTTGTTCTACACTTCACTTCATACAGAGGGTCCAGGCTCTTGGCTACTAAGAAACAATTGATTCCTGGAGGCGTGGACTCTGTTGCAGTTGTAATTTTACCCAATTACTAACATTTACCTGGGATGTATGTAATGAGCCACTTTGACGCTATGAAGCTTACCCAGTAAACATCCATCCTCCACTGCGAAGAGAGAACTACTGAGCCAAATGAGATGGCTGTAATGTTAATTCAATATTTGGAAGCATGACCAACACGGACTGAAAGGTTCACAAACATCACTACCATAGCTAAAACTACAGGCAGACTACAATTCTAAAACAGCACAGAAACTGACATCATTGTTCACAACTTCTGCTTCTGTTCATTGATTAGCCTGATAGAAATTCTACTGGAGGAATCCAAGTGAAGGAAAGAAAGGCCAGACTGTCTGTGTGCACGGCGCATGTAGCCTTTATTTGTGTGTCTCAGATGCATTGTGCTGGTTTTAGAGATGTGGTTGTTTTCATGTTGGTCAGATGTAGTGATGTTTTTTTGTGTAATGCCCTTCAGTAAAATCCTTCAGGTGACCCTGGCTTCACACACACTTCCTCACTCTCGTTTTTGTTGTTGCTCTCAATAAAACTTTCATCTCGCTCTTGAGATATTTCTGTCCTCTTCATCATGCAGCAGTCCAGCCTTTCAAAGCTGAAGGAGAGCTCTCTCGTCCTAACCAACTAACCAATTTCAAAAATGTAATTAGTTAGTTTACTTTTATTTATTTAGTGGGTAGTGCTTTTTCCATGAGATAAATGTGACTGTGCGATAAAGCTAACTAAAAATTAATAAACAGAATCTTAAACAATTAGATCCAGTCTAAACTTTTGCCAAAAACGAGTAGAAATGCAGGCATAAATTAGCACTGAGAGAACTTTAACCTGATACAATAAACCTCTCCTCTTGTGGTTAATGTATGCTATCCATGCTTTAAATAAAATAAATCATAAGAAAATGTTATCACTTTACTTTCTCATCCTCTAGCTGTCACAGATAGAACACCTGAGTCTAAGAACTGGCAGAGGGATTCTTCACGTCGTCAACCAGGTAGGCTTTGTTTTCCTTTTTTGTTATTTACTCTAAGTTGTAAGAAACAGGCTGTAGATATATGTCTGTGTGTGTCTGCATAATATTGTGTTCATTGGGGCACATCGTGCTCGCATATCTGTACAGGCCTTGAACTGACCATCAGGTGCATGTTGACCTTTATGTGTTTGGGTCAGGTCCATTGCGTTGGCTCCATGTGTCTCATAGTGTTACAGAAAAAAAGTGTTAAGTTTTGAGATGCTCAGGACACATTTCCTCCAAAGCTCATCAACAGAAATGAGTATTGAAAATAGTGGATGAAAATAGAAATTTCATATCAATGTAATAAAAAGGTTTTTGTTTTCATGGTTATTTAGTGGAGAAACATTTAATTGGTTAATAGTTTATTCACCACTTTCAAAGTTTTCTTCCTACAGTGAAATGTTTTATAATGATTTAAAAACTGAATGATTATAAAATGGTTGTTATTTTCCTCAGAACATGTGTACGAGACAATGTCACAGATTTATGACGAGATATAAAATCTGCTTTCCTTGTTAAAAGGTCAGTTAATTTTTGATAAGCAACCAATTCTTAATGACAACATGCATAATAAAGTTAACCATTGTATAATTAATCTTTTCCTTTATATTTTTCTTTATTCTGTAGGTTATCAAAAAAAGAAGAATCATGAAACTACATAACCAGTTAGAGGAAGGGAAAAGATTTTATCGTATGTTTACTGTTTTTTGTTTCGTTTTTCCTGCTGTTGTGTTTTATAGATCAATAAAGACAAATAATATTTACACACCCTAAAGGACTGCCAATAATGTGTATAGATAGGTAAATTATTGTGTTGAAAGCTACAATAAGAAAAACATTTCAGAAGTTTTTAATAAATCTTAATTAAGTCGGACAACAACACCCTTTTAAAAAAATCTGTGTCTATTCATTTATATATATATTAATAGTATCAATATCATTAATATATAGAGTATATATATTTATAGTGAATGTAAGTATGGATTATTTATTTTCACAAAGCTTTTATTTGAAAACATAAGGGGCTTTGGTTCAGTCTCCAAAAGCATCAAATCGTCTCCCTCTAGTGGTTAAAATCCACATGACGCTCAATTCGACACTTTTCCACACTTGACAGAAGTTTGAAAAGATGCCAGGTGTGTGTGGGAGTGGAGAATAGATGTTAATTTGTTTTTCTCATGAATAAGATAATGTTTTTATGGACTTTATGGAACATCTGTTTCAACCTCTGGATTTTGCCGTTTTAGATTTTGAACCAGAAATAATCACAGAGAAAATGATACAGTTTATTACAACACCTTACCCATTAACTATCTCTGACAGAGTTACATAGAGATTATATTGTAACGCAGCACTTGGAGTAATACACTTCCTACTCACTTTTAATTTTATATTTTAAAAAAGTATTAAAGTCAGTCAAACCTCAAATGATTGATTACTTTGTTCAAGCACCCTTGGTGGCTACTGATTGTTGTATTTATTTATTTAACTATTTATCATTTGCTTTTCCTGATCCTCAAATAATGTGGATAGTTTGTTATTTGCAGTGAGTTTGAATATTGTTGTTTTATTGATTTCATAGACAAAAGTCAAGTGAACACTTCTGAAATATTGAACTGAGAATTAAATATAATTTAGCTATTAAACAAAAAGAGAACTGAGTCATCTGTTCCTGAAAAGATGAAACTATTAATAACGGTTTGGTAAATGTAGTTTATTGATAAGATATTTCAGTGTATTTTACTGTTTCAAGGTTAATTTCCCTTCAGATTTCTGAAAGTAACAGCAGCAGAACTAAAAATATCAGTTTGAAAAGTCAAGGTTTACAAAGAAAACTAATTTATAATAATCATTGTCATTACAGCAGCGTTTTAATTTGATCTGATCAAATTGTACATCAGAAAGAAAGTTGGTCTACACATTCCCAGCTGGAGTTTTTCCAAATCTGATGCAATAAAACGTAAACGCAGCTTGTTGGGTATTTATTATGCTTCCAGCAGCATGAGCAGCTTTGATGTGTGGCTGTGCCATGTGGCTGATTGTGAAATAAACAGAAGTTTGAAAAGATGCCAGGTGTGTGTGGGAGTGGAGAATAAAACTGCACAGTTAAACACATGCAGGAGGTTAATGAGGAGAGGTGATGGGAAATGTTGAAAAAATAAATCCATATATATGAGCAGAGTTAGAAGATATTATTTATTGCAGGTGGCAAAAAGATCCAGCAATTTCTAAAGTGGCAAAGACAAAAATAATTTTGTTGAATTGAATTCACAGATTGCAAATCAAATCCAAATATTTTATTTTTTATTTGTATTAAAGCTCCTTCTTTTTGCCACTGGATCAAAACTTTCTGTTAAATTTATTATACTACATTATAAAACCTTTTAGGGGAGACTGGTTTTAAGTTAAGCAGGAAAACAAACATTGTTTCAACTTTGTCTCCATTTTTCTTCAATTAATTTCTGTCTGACGGTGATTTAAAAAGAACTTCTAATAAATCTCTTGACTGATAGACTCTAAGATAAAACGTCATAGTAAATAAAGAAAACCAAAATACACAACTTCTAGAAAAAATAATTTGAAGTGCCTCCATCAGTCTGTTCTGCTCCTGCTCTTGTTCTTCTCCGTCTTTCTTTTGGATGAAAAGCGGTTCTGAAGTTCAGATCATTGATGGATGATCCAGTTTCATTATAGTAACTGTGACCCAATATGACCAGAGTCCCTGTTTTCTAAAGTGCTGGTTTGAATATGCCATGTTTAATCATGCCAGTAATACCACAAGTGATCTGTAAATATAAAATTTTTATCTATATGTTAAGTATGTTTTTAAATTGAACATTTTCCAGCATTATATTTGATCCTTATAGGCTGCCATTTAAATTGCACACCACTCAAACGGAGGAGTGTTGGTTGCAAAATAACCTAAATCTATAACAACTGCTGCCAAACCAGATTATTTCCAACACTCTGACATAAAGTGCGTTCCAGATGGACCTGACAGCTCAACCAGTAAAGGACCTGCCTCAGTGCACACAGGAGATTTCACAATGCTCTACTGCTTCACGATGTCTGTGCCTTCAGCAAGGTTCACTTGGCTTTTTAATGGAAAACCTACCAACAGTCACGAAGCGGCGGGTGTCATCCAGTCGAGTCGAAGCTCTGACAGCGAGACGCACACCGAGAAACAGTGAGCCACAAGTTAACTGTCACAGGCAGAAACAGTTTAAAGAAAATGTCTCTAGCATCTGATGTAAGTTTAACAGAAATAATAATAATTCATTCCAAGCCTTTCTCATTCAAGCTATTGGAATAACTACATTCATAACATCTGGATGTAGCACCATTATTTCAACAAATTGGTTTCTAGGCAGAAAAGGTAAGCTTATTAATGAAACACATCCACATACTGTTAGTATATGCAAATCTGTTATATAGGCTTTACAAACAACGTTTTGCACAGATGTGTTTTGTGATATTTATTTTTTATTTGTTCAATTAAAAGGAGTATCTTAAATCTGTCTTCCATAGTAATAAACTATTTGGTAGCAGGGCCAGAATCTGCTGTTTTCAAATTCACCACTGTAGCTCTGTGAGTACAGATTAAAGTGCCCATAAAATGGCAGGTGGAGAGCTATTTGCTTTCACATTTTTTGCGTTTCCTGGAAAAACAGTTGGGGAGATAAAAAACATCTACTCTGCTAGACTGATCCTTCCTGATCGCTGTTTCCTCTGCCGGATGAGCGGTACTTTTTCTGTAAAGCACCTGTAAAATATCTTTTTCTGTTCTGTTGATAAATTGCCAAAATATATAAAAAGATTATGCTGTAATATTAAATAATTTAAGTATTTTTGTTTGAGTTATGTGAAAGCATCATATGCAGCAAGAATACAGATTGCAGCATTTTGGTTAATTTATTTTCCTATCTGCTGATTTGCTGCACTCTAATATTGTAAAGAAGACCGTAGATGTTAACCACCTTGAAGAAGATTATGCATGAAATGTTGAGGTTTGGGATGTCACCTGGTGAAGCAGTAAAGGTGTTAGTCCTCGATGCAGACGTCCTGATTCAAAGAAAATGACAGTTTTGTAGGATTTGACTGCTTTTCTTTCTTTACTGGCTGAACCTTCATGCATTTTGTATTCAAAGCATTGATGTTGATCTTGGTTCTGATTTTTATAGATTTCTGGTGCATCTGACTCCAGGTCATATACCCTTCTCATGCTTCTTACTAATTTGTCCTCTAAGAATTTCCAAATAAACTAAACTAATGCTAAAGTCCTATAAATGCAATTTCAACCACTTATTATTTCCTGAAGCTATGTATTATACTCTAGGCTACTCCTGATCTCAGATATTATTTATTGGTGTGACATGTCCATATTTTCTTACCCTAGTATAAGAGTAAATGATGGAAAATTACCTTGACTCAGTGGTTGTCAAAGCAGTTTGAACAGTCCTCCTTGTGGGTGTAATTTAATGGATGGTTGGTACGAAGTGCACCACAGCACCCAAGAGAGCGAGAGAGATTGTTTTTTAAATCCAATGTTCAGGTTGTCTGACGGTTTTGAAGGAACTGTCTGTTTGGAAAGCTGCCTGATGGAGCCGAAATGCCTCCTGGACGTCTTTGATCCTCCTCCTGAAGGAATGCTACGGATCGCTGCATCTTCCCAAACAGGAACCCTCAAAAGCTTGAAACGCTCATAAAAACCGATGGTCACCGCATCACCAATGTGAGTCAGAGTCTGAACTGATTTTACAACTGCAAGTTTCATCGATATGTATACATGTACATGCACACAATCTGGTCAGAGAAAATAAATGATCAAGCCAAACCCTTGAAAAACCAATGGATATTTTAATAAGTAATCAATAAATTAATTAGATTACTTTTTATCCCAAAGCTGTAATTCAACAAATGTAACATTTTAAAGCAAATTTATTCATACAAGCACAACTTGACATTCTCCACACTCCCTAAACGTCTTGAAATTTTACGTTTTAGTTTTAATCAAGCTCTACTTTTCTACGCTGTATTGAGTTCAAGATATGACTAGAAAACTTGTACCGAAACCAGATGTCAAAGATCCTAATCTTTCTGAAGGAGACCCATTCTCGTCTTTCATTTCAAATGTAGCTGAAGCACTCTTCCATGAAAACGCACGTAACTCTTGATTGCATTTACCCACAGGCATTTAGCTGTATGTGCACAAGCAGAGTAAACATTATTTGTTCTTTGCATTAGTGAGTGGGGGTCTGGAGTTGGTTGTGTGTGTAGGACAATAAAAGAGAAGGAGAACCGACGACTCTGCATTTCAAACTTTGTGGTGCACACTGAGACAATATTTTAAAAATCCATTGAAAGCATGGATACGAGCTTCTGGGCTGCTGTGATGCTGCTGTTATCAGGTAAATTTAGTTGATTTTCTCACAGACAGAGAAATAAAATGTCTATTTTTAATGATCAGTATGGCAGAACTTGCAGGGTTATTAAAGTTTTGACCATTTTTCTTTCCTCTTGGGGTTAAAAAGCAGTGTGTTCAGGTGAGAATATTTTAAACCCAGGACCGCTGAGTGGAGCCGTAGGAGGCAGAGTGAAGTTCACCACCACCCTCAGCCCCCCACAGAGCCCATTTCTGTCTGTCAGCTGGAGCTTTAAAGGCGTGAACATCATCACTTCCACCAGCACCAACATCACAGAGCCAGGACACACCAACAGGATCTCATTAGATCGAGCCACAGGAGCGCTGGAGCTCAGGAACCTGGTGCTGGAGGACAGCGGGGAGTACACACTCACCATCATACCAGACGGGGGGCTGCAGAGAATGGGGAGGATCACTCTCAATGTGTATGGTAGGTCTTTAGACACTGTGGGGGGAAATAAGGAATAAATCCATCTGAAAATGAATGTTTCCTAAAGGAATAATAGTGGATACAGCTGAAATAAAATAACCAGATGGATAAAACATCTCCGAAAACACAAAACTGGGCTCAAAAATTTGATATTTAATACGTTTTAAAATAAAACTGAGAAAAAAAAAAGACAACTCTGAGAGGCAACCAAAAAAATGCAAGCAAATTTTTTAAAAAGACCATTTCTTACTTATTAAACCACTAAATGTTTTTCTTAGAAGATATTTAAAATGCTGCAACATATACTCTCTGGTTATGCTTAGTACTTCTTTAAAAATTCACAATAACTGAACTGATCAATTAATGGTTTATACCAAATATATGTTTCTTTATTTTCATTAAAATGTTTACTTATTTTTATTTTATTTGTATATTTATATGTAGTTGACATTTTGCCTTTAGACTTCATGCTTATTTTTATATTTTTGCTTTGTATAAAATCAGTTTAAGGAGCAGATACTAAACATTTTCTAGTCATCTAATCAGATGTAATTCACCATAAATCCTTTATTAATATCTCCTTTCAATCATTTGTGTGCTAAACAGCTTTTAATTGTGCCTTCTTGCATAAATATTTTCACATTTATAGACATTAAAATAATGTCTTTATATGTGGTGGAAGAAACATTGTCAAACTGAAATAAAATGGATAGTCTGATACTAATGAACTTACAAATAATGTAAAAATTTACTTTACAGAAAAGTAAAAATCAACAATTCAGTCTGAAATTCAGACATAGTTACATCTGCTATTTCTTGATCTAATCAATTTGATATCACAAAGGTTTATCAGGACATTTTGCTGAACTCTTGTGACTATTGTCTGAAATTGTCACCACCAGTGCTGATAACTGGAGTCAGCATTCGCAGCCCTGCAGCCGTCCTGATAGAAAATCAAAGCTCTACCAGCCTCACCTGCGAGGCCTCCGGCTCCGTCATCACCAGAGAGTGGATAAAAGATGGCCGTCCTCTTGATTTTGGGCAGAGCATCAGCTTATCGATGGATAATGGGACCGTGTTCATACAACCTGTCCTCAGCTCCAACCACGGCAACTACCAGTGCAGAGTCAGCAACCCAGTCAGCAGCCAGACTGCGGCTCTCCATCTCACTGTCAACTGTAAGTACCGTAAAACTCAAGATTTATTTCAGCTGTTGACCACAGGTCAGAATTTCATAGCTTTGACCCGACATGTAATATATTTCTGTGCAGACGGACCGTATAACATATCAGTTATTGGGCCGTCAGCAGCTTGGTCTGGCCACAGAGTGACACTGCAGTGCACAGCAGTTTCTGTTCCTCCAGCAAACTTCAGCTGGACATTTAATGGAAATGAAACGCATGTCAACACCTCCATGTTTGTTATAGAGAAGTTAGAGGCTAAAGACATTGGAAATTACACCTGCACTGCCAGAAACATGGTGACCAGGAAGGAAAACTCTGCCGTTCTGGACCTGAGAGGTAAGATGGTCACTGTATGTCGTTTCTGCTTCATTTAGACTGAAGCCTCTCTATCATACACAGCATCCTGTACTGCCCCCTGTTGGTCATTCTCAGCTTTGGTCATCAGTGTAATTAATCTGAAGGGGTTAATGTAAGACAGCAGGTGAGTCACTCTATCATAATTATAATTATACCATGCATGTATTAACATGGTACATTCTTCCTGTTCAATCCTCAGATAAATGCAGCTAATGAAGAAAACCTCCGACAGAAGCGTAGGATTCTGCCGAAAGCTCAGAAAAACCTGATTTGAAATGGAAAGTCTTGCACTTCTAAGATCTTGTTTTGAAATTTAAATAGATTCACATGTATTTTTTGTTTTTACTTTTGGATATCTCTTGTTTTTGTTATTTTATTTTATATTAAAAAGCAGTAACAGAAATTCTTTGGAAATATATACTTGCTGAAGAAATGAGCACTTTTAGTTTCTGATAAAGACATATTGATGCACCAATTATTAATAACTAACTGTCTAACTCTGTAAAAAGTTTTAAGTAATTAAATTATATCTACTCCATTCTCACTCTTTTGATTTTCTGTGGGTGTAAATATTCTAACAATCTTTACTGATGGAAAGATCATCTCCTTAGTGAATAATACACACACCTACAGATACATGAACGGCAACAAAATGCAGAGAAAGTTTAAATATTTCTTTATATATATGAGTATCAACACAGGACCTGACATGGCTGACACGCGTCCCACAAAATAAAAACTGTCTGAGGACTTTTGCACCAGATATTAATCTTTTTCGACTTTTTAGGTTTGTCATTTCTTGTTTTATGTAAAAATCTGTCATCAGACAAACAGGACAATATTTATTGAGGTATTTCTATTAATAGAAAAACTTTGGATGTAGAGCTGTAACTTTGTTATTAGCTGTAATTCCTGATATTTTGTCACCTTCATCTTTACATGCTGGGATCGAGTTAAATGAAACCAGCATGGATCACTGACCTCATTGCCTACTGGGACACCTGGGGGCTCCTGAACTCTGATTGGAGGAGATGTTTATATGTCACCTATTTGAGTAACTTCTCTAAAAAAGATCAATATGATGATATTGAGTTAAGGTTTGAATGAAACCACTTTCCTTCCCTATATTCTTCAGCCTGCTGCCATCCTATTTTAAACTTCCTCACTCAAACTGCTGACTGAGATGAGCTGTACTTCCTGACACAGTCAGTACATGTTGAGATAAAATCTGTCTAAAGTTTTAAATTCTGCATCTTTCCTTCTCCCTGTGTCTCATTTTAGAACTGTGTTTTTGTTGGCTACAAAGAAACATAATACAGTGCAACATGTTCCTACCACTTGAACTTTTCTCCAATTTTATGCTAACACTACAAACATCGGTATTTATTTAGATGGTGTTTGATCAAAAAATACAACAAAATGATCAAAATGAGACATGATTTAAAGTTTGTATTTCTTGACAAAAATCTGACAAGTGTGTGTGTTAAATAGCAACACTTGTACTGATGAGATATTCTTGACATTTAATGGTTTATTTATCCATAATGACCAGGATTCACTCATCTGTGAATTAAAAGTTTTCATGCAGTTGTGATGAGTGAAAGTTTTTACATATTGAGCTTCATTGTACTGTAATAGTTTAATACTATATGAGTCCATCTAAGAGGGAATCTTTTTATATGTGCAAATATTAAATGACCTTTAAAACGAGACAGTCATGACAAAAGGTGTGGAAAAACTACTAACATCTAACACTACTAGCTTCACAACCACTGAGACCACTCATATAGTGTTAACCTCATCCGGACAAAGCATGTGCAACAGTACTGAGACCACTCGTGTTAACATTTTCCAGACAAAGCATGTGCAACAAACTGAGAACCTGATAACCAAGAAGAAAGCAAAGACTGAGTCACCGGCAGAGACTTAACTGTCCAGTATATAAGTAAATTAAATATTTATCATTCTCATCCTCCTATCATAATGTATTTCTTCATCATCCTTAATGTGAAAAGGGAACAAAAACAGATGTGAGGCCATATCTGGGTCAAATATTAAGTAGGTCTCTGTGCTATATAAATATCTCATACTGGCAAACACCTTTCCAGTATGAGAAAGGTTATGCTGTGCATAAGCAATATGCACAGCATTTCAAGAGATTCATCTACGATCACCACAAGAGGTCAGAGTTGAATAGGACAAGAGTCATGTTTGTCATCAGCAATCTAACATCTTTAGAAATATGTGGCGGTCAGTCAGATAAGTTTGGGACTTTTTGTTTTTTTTACTTCTTATTGTAAATATCTTGTCAAACTTCTGAATATCGTAAAATCATTCCTAAAAGTCTCGATGCTTAGGTCAGAAGAGATCAGTATTTTCGAGCAGCGCCATATCGCATTGATTTTATTTACAATCTTGCTCAGCTGGGCACCGAGGCAGTGGGTTAGCAGAGCTGTTGGAGGAACTTTTGCTTTTGTTTCACTTCTTATCGGCTTTTACCGCTCCGCCTTCAAATGGTTTTACAGTTCTTACATTACTCCTGCCTCTGCTCCACTCACAAACGGTACGTTCCTCCAAAGTTGATTTAAAGGTGACAGTTTAAAAAAAAATGCTTTTACTGATTGTGTTTTTATGATCTGTAGTCGCTGAGATGAGAACCTGCAACATACTTCTTGTTGTAAATCTAATTTTCATCACATCATTTCCAGGTGAGACTCTTATTTTAAAATTCTGGCACCAGACTAAAACATCTGATGATGGTTTAACTTGAAAATGAAAGCCCACCTTCTGCCTTGAAAATGCAACTTAGGACAACAAGAAAATTGTTTTGGTTTTAACTCAGAAATTAAAGTTTATGAAGTTGATTTAACAACTAGAGGCAAGTTGTCTAAACATTGTTTTTAAAGTTTATTAATCTTTAATTGCAAGTTTTAACAATACTGCAATTTAAACCAAATAATTATTTCACAAACTGCAAGAAAAAAACTGTCCTCACCTAGTTAAAGAGCCACATTTCTCTATTATTTTTATTCACTTTATCAAGTTAAAATAGCCACTTATTTTAAATTCTAAACATCACAATGAATTCTGTTCAAAAACATTTAGTGTGAACGGGACATTATCCTCAAGATTTGCAAACTAGTGCAATAAAATTAACATTTGCCTTAATAACGCAAGAGTAGAAGATAATAGACACAACTAAATGCAGCTCAAATGTTTTACAATGCAGAACTGAATAGTTATGGTTCACATTAAAAATGGAAATTTCTTAAGTTCCTTGACAGAAGTTAAACATCCTAAGTGTTTTTGTGAAACGTTCATCTTGACAGAAAAAAGAACTTTGTTTTTTCAGTACACCTGCACTGTAACCACATACCCCAGTGGATCGCTTGAAGAAACCATCAAATTTTCTTTGTTTCTGAGAAAGAAAATTTAATTTATCAAGTAAAAAATATAACACCATAATTCTGAATTTAGAAATGCAAACTCATTCAAATTACTCTCTTGCTGGCTAACTTTTTTTTTTTCTACAGATCTTCTGGCAGAAACACTCAAAGTGACTGGATGTGTTGGTGAAGAGGTCATTTTGAAATGCCAGTCAGTCACAGGGTCAGAAAACATGAATCAGGTTCAGTGGAAATTTGAGTCCACGATTATTCTTGTTTTCAACACCCAGCATGGAATGAGTATAAAAAATTCTTCCCTAAAGGGAAGATTGAATCTTACAGAACAGTCACTGAAAATTAGAGATTTGAAAGTGACAGATTCAGGGACTTACACCTGCACTGTAACCACATACCCCAGTGGATCGCTTGAAGAAACCATCAACCTTGTTGTTACTGGTAAGTAAGGAATCTTTTAAATCATTAGTCAGATGATAAACTATTGTAAATAAGCTTAGAGAAACTTCTTGATTTTGTGTATTTAATTTTAACATATGATCTGAGCGCGTAACAGATAATGATGATTAACACAATTGATATCTGACATTTTTTAGGTGAGCCTGCCCCAGAACAAAACCAGATGTCTGCAGGGATACTTTGTGCGATCATCATCTCTGCTGTGCTGCTTGTAGGGATCTTGACGGCTGCAGCTCACCTTACCTTCGTCAAAAGGTAGGCCTGGTTTTACTGGTACTCATGTTGTGGTGGAATGACTCTGTTTACACACATATATTTTGAAAAATATAAGTTAAAGACTTTCACTTTAATTTAACAATGAATTAATTCTGACAAATGCAGTGCTGTTCAGACATTCCTGGTAGATATGTTTAAAAAAATAATAATTAAAAATTAAAAAGAAATCATCCATTGATGTATCATATATTTGCACTAAAATGCTTTAAAATGCCATCCTATTATTTATGTTTAGTCATTGGAAGAAACTCCTTGATAATCAGTGATAATCAGCTGTTTTTTTAAACTAAATTAATGGTTTCCACACTCATCAGAATCAGAAACTTTATTGTTATTGCACCGAAATGCAACAAAATTATTGGGAGCCAGCTGTTTTAAAGTGAATATAAATCACGCTTTTTTTGAAAATTCAATCTGAAATTTAATTAGTTATCCATTAATTTAGCTTTCCCTGATAAAAAGATCATAGAACCCATCAATCAAACAGACTCAAAATGTTTATATTTAGAATTATTTCTCAGTTAGCTTTGATATTTTTTTATATTAATGAGCCAATTCTCAAAATATGAAAATATATTAAATTTAGGAAATAATTGTAAAAATAAAAGCTCTAAAGTTTCTAATTCAAAGTTGTGGCAAACCTTGTTAAAAAGCATTGTGTAATGAACCCCACGAAATATAAAGTTTATATTTAAAAAAAGAAATCAGGTAGCTTTTGCAGGAAAACAGGAAACGGTTTGTCCATATTTATTGCTACTAAATCTTGGTTAAAGATCTCAGTTTTCTTCGGCTTGTGAAACGTTATAGAAGTCTTGCCCTACATATAAGAATTGGATTATAAAAGGTATTAACAGGGCAACAATGTTTTTTTTCTAAAAAAAAAAAAAAAAACTAAGTGGGAGATTATCCTACTGCAATTACAAATGTGTTTGTTTTGAGGCATTTTGCTGATCTATATAAGTGATGCTAAAAAGTATCAGAGTGCAGTTAGTAAGTCTGTCTTAAAAATAATCTCCTAGATAAACTGGAATAAAACCAGTGTGCTCTATTTGAATTGTACAAACTTGAAGTCAAACAATTTCAGAAATCTAATCGTAGCTCTTTATGTTCCTTCTTGTAGACGTAAAGTGGCTCGCAGACTTGAAATCCACGTAGGTGAGAAAAAAAATTCTCATGACTCCATTTTTGAGTGTGGCGCCATTCAATGGCTTTGAGTTTTTTTCTACTTCCTCTAAAAAGAGGCTTTTGTGGTTTTTAGATGCATCAAGTCATGCAGCGAGTGTGAACTACAGGGACCCAGTGAGCTCAGAGGTAAATTAAAATTTTTAATCAAAAATTGTTTTTTAGTCTGTTTTTTAATATATAATTGCCGTCACTACAGAGAAATGGTTGTGAATCAACACGTTTTCCTCACGCTTGCTGTAGGAAGTGGTGTATGCTGATGTGAGGCCTAAACGAACCAGAAATTCAGGATCTTCACTGACTAAAATACCAAGAGCATCTGCAAAAGCTGAGGAAGTCACATATGCAGAGGTCAAGGTTTATCATCATAGCCCCAACTTAGAAACAGTGTTTAGTGTTTGAATGTTGTACAGAACAGATTTGCTGCAAATGTTCTGGTTTTATGATGAAAAAAAATAAATAAATCTCCAGCTCTGTGGTTGTTCTGCACACGCAAACTCAATAAAACTTTGAGCTAAATGATAATATCAGCATTTCAGCATGTCTATAACTTGTGATTGCTGCTTGCAAAAATGTTTTCCATTTTTCAATTGTTTTCATTTATGAATTTTTTGTAGTAGGCAGGGGACCTTGCATTTATGTAAGCTTGTGAAACAGCATTTTCATGATTATCACATGTGTAATTTTTGTATCATATCTAACAAAACTGTTCATATCCCTTGAGATTTTCAAAAAAATTTCACATGACAAATCAAACGTCACACTTTGTATTGGGATTTAATGTGATACAGCAACAAAAAGTAACATCATTCTGAAGTGGAATTAAAATAATAGTGATTTTTCACCAAACAAAAACTTGTCTTAAAATCTATATTCAGCCCCTTTTACTCTGGTGGCCTTGAATAAAATCCAATGAAAACAATCTTCCTCACAAGTTTCTTAATCAGGTAATTGACCTGGATAATTCAGCCTTTATTTGATTATAAACTCAGCCATTGTGAGAAGGTCTAACAGACCCACAGCTCAGTCATTACAAGAAAATTATCATTTGCAAATCTGACTTTGAGCAAGAGAAGAAAGCCATTGCTAACATCCATAATATGCCCCATTTGCAGTTTATTCTATTTTCTTTAGTTTGTTTATAAAGTGCTAATTTGTAACACAAGTCATCTTTGCATGGACACCATGGTGTCCATGCAAAGTTTCCCCACCACTTTAACTTTTTCAAATTTCAGGTTAAAAATAAAAACTTGATTGCATCATATTCATATCCTGTGTTACTTAAAAACACAATGGAATGAAAAAATAATGTACGGTTCTAAGTTTTTATTTACTGACCAAAGTTCTGAAAAGTGTGTGTTAAAATATTCTTAGTAACAATTGTACTGCTGTTCTTGATATTTAATTTTTATTTTTATTTTATTTTTTATTTTTTTATTAGAATACACCAGTGGAGTGGGCATGCGTGCTGTTTAGGTCAAAAATATTACTTAACAAAAACGTTTTCTTTAGCAAACGCTAGTTTTCAAACCATTATAAAGGTTATGTGTGTTTTTAACTCGTAAGCAATATGTCCATAAACCTTACACGAAGTTCACCACAAGAGGTCAGTGTTGAGCAGGAGAGAAATCACGTTTACCGATGATAATCTAACTGCCTTATAATCTGAGGCGGTCAGTCAGAAAAGTTCGGCAGCGATTTTTTAAAATTTGCTTCTTCATGTTAGTATCTTATGAAACTTTTGACAATTGTAAAATCATTCCTGTAGCATTAATGTGCTCATGTTTATGGTCAGAAGGAGTAACTATTTTGATCAGCGCTATCATTGATTTTATTAATAATCTCGGTCAACTGGGACACTGAGGTAATGGATTGGCAGAGCTGTTGTAGGAACTTTTGCTTTATGGTCTCGTTTGGGTTTTGTTCCGCTTCCTAAAAGTTTTTACTGCTGTGCCTTCAAATGATTTTACATTTCTACATTTGCTCCTGTCTCCGCTCCACGGACCGACGGTAAGTTTTCACCGGCTTGATTAAAAGGCGACAATAAAGTTAAAATAACATGATTAACTTCAGTAGTTGTGTTTTAGGATGTGTAGTTTGCTGCAATGAGAACCTGCAACAGACTCCTTGTTGTAACTCTAATTTTCATCACATCAATTCCAGGTAAGATTCTTGTTTTAAAAGTCTGGCGCATTTTCATTTATTACATTCCTGAAGAGTTATAGTTCACAAAAAAAAAAGTTCTGAAGTTCCTTGACAGAAATGAAACATCCTAAGTGTTTTTGAAGGGTTCATCTTTTGACAGAAAAAAGAACATTGTTTTATTTTCTGAATTTTGAATTTATCAAGTAATAAAAAATGACACCACAATTGTGAACTTTGAAATGCAAACTCATTCGAATTACTCTCTATCCGGCTCTTCAGCATGTTAACTTTTTTTTCCACAGATCTTCTGGCAGAAACACTGAAAGTGACTGGATGTGTTGGTGAAGAGGTCATTTTGAAATGCCAGCCAGTCACAGGGTCAGGAAACATTACTCAGGTTCAGTGGAAATTTGAGTCCACGATTATTCTTGTTTTCAACACCCAGTATGGAATGAATATAAAAAATTCTTCCCTAAAGGGAAGAGTGAATCTTACAGAACAGTCACTGAAAATTAGAGATTTGAAAACCACAGATTCAGGGACTTACACCTGCACTGTAACCATATTCCCCAGTGGATCGCTTGAAGAAACCATCAACCTTGTTGTTACTGGTAAGTAAGGAATCATAAGTTAGATGCCAAACTATTTTAAATAAGCTTAGAGAAACTACTCAATTTCTTGACTTTGAATTTTAGCATATGATCTGATCGCTCAACAGATCATTATTAAAACTAAATAATTTTGTTTGACATTTTTTAGGTAAGCCTGCCCCAGAACAAAACCAGCAGACACAGATGTCTGCAGGGATACTTTGTGCGATCATCATCTCTGCTGTGCTGCTCCTAGGGATCCTGACGGCTGCAGCTTACCTTACCTTCGTCAAAAGGTAGGCCTGGTTTTACTGGTACTCATGTTGTGGTGGAATGACTCTGTTTAGTCACCTACATTTGTAAAAGATAAAAAGTATTAAACTTACAAAAGTGGGGAGATTATCCTACTGCAATTAAAAATTGTATTTATTTTTGAGGCTTTTTGCTGATCTATACGAGGGATGCTAAGAAGTATCAGAGTGCAGTTATTAAGCCTGCATTAAAAATAATTATCCACCAGATAAACTGGAATAAAACCAGTCTGCTCTTTTTGAATCGTACAAACTTGAAGTCAAACAATTTCAGAATCTAATCATAGCTCTTTATGTTCCCTCTTGCAGACATAAAGCGGCTCGCAGACTTGAAATCCACATAGGTGAGAGCAAAGAATCTTTCATCACTATATTTCTGAATATTTTGAGTTTTTTCACTTCCTCTAATGAGGCTCATATGGTTTTTAGACACATCAAGTCGTGTAGCAAGTGTGAACAGACCGTCTTATATCTACAAGGACCCAGTGAGCACAGAGGTAAATTAAAAATGTTTTATCAGAAATGTTTCTTTAGTACAGTTATTTTTTATAATTTTTGCTGTGACTGCAGAGAAATGGTTGTGAATCAACACTTTTTCCTCACTCTTGCTGTAGGAAGTGGTGTATGCTGATGTGAGGCCTAAGCGAACCAGAAATTCAGGATCTTCACTGACTAAAATACCAAGAGCATCTGCAAAAGCTGAGGAAGTCACATATGCAGAGGTCAAGGTTTATCATCAGAGGCCCAATTTAGAGACAGTGTTTAGTGTTTGAATGTTGTGCAGAACAGATTTGCTGCAAAAGTTCTGGTTTTATGAAAAAAAAAAAACTCTTTTAAAAAAAACCTCTCATTTTAATCGTCTGCAGCTCTGTGGTCGTTCTGCACACGCTTTTGGTAAACTCACTAAAATTAAAAGATAACATCAGCACTTCAGCATGCCTGTAACTTGTGGTTGCTGTTTGCAAAAATGCAGTCCATTTTTTTGTTGTTTTAAATAATTTTCATATTATGTATTTATTTCTTTAACATTTTTCTTAGCCAAAAAAACAAAGAAGAAACTGCAGGAAACTTTGTGTTTGTGAGCTTGTGTATCAGCCATTTTCATGATTCTGGGCTAAATTGTTTCTTGCTGATATATAAAACTGTTCATACCCCTTGAGATTTTCAGATTTTGTCACATGACAAATCAAACCTAAAATATTGTATTGGGACTTAACATTAGAAAACAAAACAAAGTAACATCATTTTGAAGTGGAAGGGAAATGATTTTACCAAATAAAAACCTGGCATAAAAATGATAGGCTGCCCCTTTAACTCTAGCAGCCTTGAATGAAATCCAGAGAAACCAATTTTTGTCGTCGGTTTCCATTCAAATATAGTGAACATTTAAATGTAACCCCCTTTACTGCGATACCACTAAATAGTGTATAGTTGAAGCTAAGTATAATACTGGCACATGTTAGAGATTGAATCTACAAAGTATTGATTCAACATGGTGAGATATTACACTGCACTAAAATGGTATATTTCATGATTAACTTGTATTTTGAACCATTGTAACCCTCACTGTTAAAAGTGATCAACACTTCACTGATCTGTGGCTTATTCTCCAGGATTACCAGCTGAGACAGTGAGCTTCAGTCTTCAAACTTGTTGCTCATCAATTTAACTAAACAAATATAAAACTGTAAGAAAGCTACCTGCTTGAATAACAAAACTGTCTGCATGGTTGCATCACCCGCCAGGTTCTAAAGAGATGACAGCAAATTTGCAATGCAAACAAGTGTTTTCCCCAGCATGACATTGTGGCAGCTTACAGGAAGTTAGTGTTCCTCATTTACTGTCTGTTAGCGCAGTAGGATAAGAAAACATGCAAAATAGAAGAAAACCGTGCCATTAATGGAGAAGTGAACTTGCACATTAAAAGCTACAGTGACTGTTGGCCAAAACTGAAAGTGTTATATAAGACTTGAGGTGAGAATTTGCACCGACATTGTTTTAAACCAATGTGTCTCTGTTATATTTCTCCTGCTTTGTCTTAACATCAATGCTGCCTGCAGGTGTTGCAGCCTGAGAATGCCTTGTGTGAAAGAAATGTGACAAAGTTTGGTTTTCAGGCCTGCAGTAGTTCTGAAGTTCTGTTCGGTGACGGTACGCTTTAACAGTCACCCTCACCTGCTTTTTACAGTCAGCACTTCCTGACAATGTGAGACTGTGGGTGTGAAACAGTGAGCGCCAACGTACGCGCGTGTCTGATGTCCTTTACCCAGCCCTCGCTCTGAGGTGTTGGAACAAAAATCTGTTTTGTTTGTTTCTTTTTGAAATGTTAGATCATGTACTTCTGTTTATTCTCACCATTGTTTAGAAAGGAAAATTTGCTTTACCTGTAACTTTATTTCAGCTTTGTCTGAACGGGAACTACACTGCAGTTCTGTAAACTCTGTAAATATATATTAAGATTGATTTTTATTTCAGAATAAATGTGTTCACTTTTATAGATCATAATCTTTTGGTTTCTGTTACTCTTCAGAGTTATGTTGTGACAGGAAGTATGGGGAAGATAAGAAAGGTGCGCTTTGAATGGAGTTCATTAGAAAAGTCTTTCCTTTCTCAGACTACTAAGACATAAAAAAGTTCATACTCAAAGTAAAAGTCACTACTGTATTTCTAAATATAAACCAAAAAAGAACATCTGAAAAACAACTCCTAAAACCTTTTCAAATTTAATTATTACATGATGTCTCTACCCTTAGCCACACCGTACGTGTATTTGATTATGAAGATATATGCGCACTCACCAGCCTCTTTCTTCAGGTACAATTGTTCAATTTCTCATTGATACAAGCGGTGAATCAACCAATCACATGGCAGCAGCTTGATGTGTTTAGGCAGAAAATATCCAGTTAGTGGCAGTTGCTAGAATAAAAAGGTTTTCACGATGTCAGACTGCACAATAACAGATTGTAGTGATCTGGCCTGGTCAGATTAGTATTGATCTTTGCAACAACATTCACATAAACTCACTTAGAAGCATTTGAGCATTTTAATGTTGCAGCCCATCTGATCATGTGCATCCCTTTAAGACGACTGGTGACTCCCAGCAGGTCACTGCAAAGTTCAAATAAACTAAAACCTGTTTCTTGAACACAAAAATATTTTGTAATCCAATAGCCCCATAATCTCAACATCTCAGTTTAACAGGGCTCTTTCGATTTGGGGTGGAATGAAAGATTTCCATCATGAATATTCAGCTAACGATTTGCAGCAAATGTGTGATGCTATTATGGTGATGCGGCCCAAAGTCTCTGATGAATGTTTCCAACATGTTGTGGAATCTATGCTGTGATGGATGAAGGCAGTTCATAAGGCAAAAGTGGGTCAAGTTTCTACTGGCAAGATTTCTTAACACGATCAATGAGTGTAAAAACTCCTCATGAATTATCTGTGAATCATTGTAGCATCAGAGAATGAGCAAAACAAATCTATTGAAAAATCTGACTAGAAACCTATCATTAATGTAATCTTATTAATTTTCATACTCTTGGCCATGGCGCTAATACTGTCTCTACTTTGAATGAGCTACAGAACTGATTTTTCTTAACCAAAGATTAAATAAAAACACTAAATTACGGTCATTATGGTCATATTTTAATCACCTCCGAGGTTTGTTTTACTGACTGGTTGAACAGTTGACTTTGTTCCCTTTGCAGTCAAACTGATTTTGTTGCAAACAGCACCAACATGTGGGATATTTGCCATTTCCGCCTTTTAGAAAACTAAAGGAAATGAGTTCCTATAATTGAGAAATCGAGAGACGAGGAAGCAACACCCTGATGAAGGAAAGATAACAGAACATTAAGGGCGTAGAAGTCACATACCAAGAGATTTAATGAAGCTTCACCACATCTGGATATCTGTTTGCCTTTATGAGGATTGCAAACATTTATTTAAAAAGAAAACATTTCAAATCTTCTAAACATTTTACAACAAAGCCTGAGCAGATATACTCTTAATCTTCTTTTTTTAAAGCACATTGTTTTGCTGCTGTGCAGTTTCATGGGTTACATCCTACACTGTGTTTACCAGGTTGCAAATCTTTTCAAGTCAAATGGAAATGTATAATCAGGTGACAATCTGCTACACTTTGCTTTCCAAGCCTCAGCGTGGGTAACGTTTTCCACAAACAGGTGTAATCATGAGGTTGGAGTTTAGCAATTAATCATCAATGATGCATTTCTAGTCACGGTAATAATTAACCTTCATGCAAGAATGACATTTAAAATGCAGCATTTTATCAGTTAAGACAATACTGAATGATTAAGCAGCAAACATTAATCTGCTTGTTTAAAAATCATACAACTGTTACCTGGGATCCTTATGGGACAGTGACAATGACAAACTCAGATTAACGTTCTAGTAGAGGCTTCATGGTCAACTGGAAGAAACTTTGGTAGCACTTTATTTGACGGATGATGTCAAATAAAGTGCAATATATAACGCTACAAAAGCTACATTGGAACAATTTATCTTAGAAATAACATATCTAAATAAAATGGTTGTCTACGTCTTTCTTCCAGACAGGGCACCGTATCTGATAAATTGAGCTCTGCAATTATGTAAAATAAAGAGAAAGATTCAACACTTAAATTAATTATGTGATCATCTTAGAAAGACTCTTGTTCTGTTTGGTTTTCACATTTGATGTCTGTAGGTGAACAAAGCATCAGCATTATCATCTTTTGGTCACCTGAGGTCACTGTTGCACTGAGGTTACTGTACTGCCAGATAATGACTATTATTACTGAGTATTACTACTCAATGTTTGTGCACTTTTTTAGTTTGAGAGAATGTATCTAGTTTCACTATGACAACCAAAGTCTGCCAAGTCAAATCTAGAGTGGAATGTGAAATTTTTCAGTGCGTAAATGATTTTTATCTTCTGTGGCCGTGTCGGTTTCCTGAAGGTTTTTCCGTTTCATTAATTAGTTACATGCAGATTATAACTGATTTTATGAAAATCATGAGATTTCTTTCCATCCATGTGTAAAAGTGATGTCTCATTCTTGGCATTGACATCCTAGAACATCTTTGTGTCGTCAGGGAAGAAACAATCAATTGTTAGGATTATCTGGTCACCCAGTACATTCTGGTCGTAACCAGACCTCATAATGTTGATGAATCTAAACCTGACCAGCTCCAGCAACTCCAGATCGTAGCGCTGCCCCTCTGTTTGCTACATTACACACCAGACATGATGGGTGCGTCACTTCAGCTGCCTCTCTTCTTGCCCTAATGGGCCCATCACTCTGGAAGAAGGTAAATTTGAATTCATCAGATCACATGACCTTCTTATGTGACTCAGTCAAATCTAAATGCTCCTTTACAAATTTAAGCTCCTTTATCTGGTTAACCTCACTGATTCATGGTTTTCTTATGGCTACACATTCAGTTCCAATCCCTTCAGGTCCAGTCTCTTAGTTATACTATCCTGGTCACTGCCTTCATACCCAATAATTCTTATCTCGTCTGGGATTTCTCTCGTTGTGCTTGATTTCTCCAGCTGAATCTCTAATTTGCCAAACAGTAAAAAAAAAAGAAAAAGGAGTTATTAATGATGTTGATTTTCTGCGCTGTTTCAGAATTGCACCGTAGGTTGTAGTTTGGGAATGACAGCAGAGGAAACGAACGAAGCCCTTCAGTCCGCGTTGGCAGAGCAAAATTAATCCATAAGACATTTTATTGCTGGCAAAGATGTCGTGACTCTACTCCCCACGGGGTTGTTTACAGCACACACAATTTCCAGTTAGCTTCATCAAGCTGGCGTACTACATAAATCATGGCTTAATGTTAATAATTGGATATAGTCAGATCCAATGGTTTAAAACTTCAATGCCTCCAGCACACAAACGTTTCTCAACAGCTAAGGGTCCAGATTTCTGTATAAAGTAAAGCACATCTTTGTGTTTTTTAAGAAATAAGAAGCTATTCAAGGCATCAGCTGGAGCTAAGCAACTTGTTGCCAGCTGAAGGAGAGTCGCCTATGCAGTAACTCTCCAATAGAAAGGTTATTTTCTCAGTTTTATTCAGGTGGTAACTTTTTGGGCCATGTATGGTAGTCTTATAATATTTTTTGTGAAAAAAACAACACATATTACTGCATAAATAGAAAGTAGAAGGAATGGCTCATGCTTTTCAAGATTCTTTTTACAAATAAAGACCCAGAAAGCATAGCATGCATATGTATAAATGTTTACATATGAATGTCTATATGAGTGTAAAGTGCAGGGAGGATTTCGTTTAATATCTCTCATTAATAGATCGCAAACACAACTACATGGGAATTTAGGTGGTAAGGTTTATAGTTCCAGCAGAACTAGTGTGACATGTACAAGATGTACTTAATGCTTTGGTTTTGCTTTGAGATTTTGTTTCCATACTCCATGTTTAATTTTTGAAGAAAGGAAACAAGAACATCATTATTGGAAATGTGAGTAGAAATAATTGAGATTTTAACAGTATGGTTCGGTATAGTAGGATTTCTATAGCATCTTCTATGTATTCCCTGCTGCAACCTATAAAAAGAGTCAGTGATTGTAGGTGTTTGGAAAGCTCTATGCTGGCATTGATTTCTCCTGGCTCATGTCCTCTGGTCTGTACCATCCTTGATGGTAACACTTGCCCATGATCGTTTGATGTTACAATCATGCTTATGGGTGTTGCTGCCTTAGATTTCTGTGATTTCTGAGAGGCATTTCATGAAGGTGCCATTTTTGTGGTTGTGAAACTGCTATGTCGGCACTGCGCTGTCAAAACCTGGGTACAAAGTTTTTTTTATCCATTTAACTGTCCTCTGTTCTAAGCTTTATTTTCATTTTAGATTATAAACAAAAAAAGCTTATGAGAATGACTATTATGCTTTATTTTTATGTTATTTATGCTAGTTGAAAAAGACTCTTTCAGTCTTCTTACACATTGACTGTGGTTTTGTTTTGCAGAGAAATTCAAGTTTGAAATAAAAAGGAAGTTCCTTCAAGACAACAAAACACAATTTTGAGATACTTCAGCTACACGTTGTTTCCCTTAATATGCCAAAAACAGATCGAATTATAGGTTAGAATCTGAAAAGGCCAAAAACATTTGGAATAGTTATGAAATGTTTTGGGTAAATACAAAAACTTTCTCCCCAGCAGATTGTATTACTGGAGAACAGTGAACTATATTGTACTTTTTATTAATGTTTTATTCTGTAAGGTGTGTAGCTACTTGCCTTTTCTCTTGTCACATTAACTTTTCTCAATCCTTACAGCTCCAGTATGAAAGACAAGTAAACACTGAAGAGTGATGTGTCTTTGTACTCAGCTTGTCTGAGTCAATATTTTGTCAAATCCTCTCTGCAGTCGAAGCTGCTGATCTTTTGGCGTATCTACCAGCTTTGTAAATTAAGAAATTAAAATGTTGCCCATTCTTTCCTTTTTTAGAAAATACGTCAAAGCTTACTAAGATAGGGGATTAAAAGCAGTTTGGAAGTCTTTCCACAGATTCAGACTTTTTGACTCAGGTAAAAACTTGATTTAATGACTTTAAGTTCTTGTAGGTCTGGTTGTACTCTTAGGATTCCTGAACTGAAAACTAAAAGGTAAACATTCGTCCTTCTCAGTCATGCCTTTTTTTGGTCTTTCCATAGGAATGCCTTATGTTTCACTCCATCTATCTTCCCATAAAATTTGACCAGCTTCTCTGTCCCTGCTAAAAAGAAAACAAGAAGCATATAAATTTATTTAATTGGGATTTTATGAATCAGACCAACACAAAGTAGTTCACAATGAAGCGTAAAGAGGAAGAAAAATATTGCATGGTTTTTATTTGTGTGTGTTAGCAATTTTTTCCAAGTCAAAGTCAAGTTTTAAGAATTTGAGACAAATTCAACTCTCTGACTAAAATAAACATTTTCTCATCAAAATGAGAAAATGTTTCTCATTTTGGGATCCTAATGATTCCAGTCATTGTACTGTTTGTCATATTTGATAATTGTCTGTCAATATTTCACCACTTATTAAATGTTCCCTTTTATTCCAAATCCTGCATCCAGTCTGCTTTATAATACTTTGAAAATAGATCAAATGTAAAAATGTTCTTGTGGAAATATGAAAAATACATTTATACTCTTAGAAAGATAATAGAAAAGATTAAAACCTGTTCATCTTTACTGAATCAAAAGTGATTTTAGGTGTTTCATCTCAGTTTATGTCACACAGCTTGTACTGTTTGGTTTAAAAAATAACTACATAAATAGATGTTTGTATAAATGTGAGACAGGTGCAAAAAGTGACGTAATTTGTTCAGCAGATTTTACTAAGAGTGGATGAAGATAGGTGGCAACTGCTTAGTATATTTTGGATAATGCAGCCATGTTCTAAAAGCAGAGGAAGGTTTTGTCTCTAAATTAGTTAAATTAGATTCATGTCCTGCTAACTGGGAAAAATGTTCTGCAGTGACCACTTTGAGTCACAAAATGCTAAGTACATGACTTTTCCCTCATTCCACTTAATTAGACGCCAGTGTTTTGTGTCCTGTACACGTGTAAAGACTGACTAGACTGGGACATTTATATGCAATTATATACACAGACAACATATTTAATTAACTTTGTGTTTCAGGCTCAGATTTTATCTAAACATTTATGTACTTACACAGCAAGCTTGTCACCTTGTATAATAAATTGGCAGTGAAATGGAAATAAGAAAAGAATTAATGTTTCGTCAGAAGCAGTTTGTGTGTTTGATTTAGTTTCATGAACTCTGCATGCTTTTTGAGGTAAAATTGCAAGTTGTGACACAATCTTTAATCCTCAAATACACTGGACAGCAGCCAACAAACTAGCCAATAACTAATCAGAGGTGAGACTTTTTATTTTCTGTCTAGCTTTCAAGAAAAAAAAAATAAAATAAAAAATAATCAGACGCTTACTGTAGTTGTAGTCTATTTGTCACCTTTATGACTGTATGAGATTTGCGCATCTAATGTCTGAATGTTCTTATTTATTGCAAAGTAACTCAGCCTTGGCGAAGAAAACCTCTGATAGGTTTTCTTCAGCTACATTAAAGATGAATGCAAGTTATTATAGTTCTACTCAATTGGTGATAATAATGTCCTGCTAATCAGTGTGTCACATGCTTTTCTGTTTGTTTTGACTACATCTGACTGGTGGTAATTTAAACAATCTTTTCTGATCACTTTTTTGAGAAATTAATTTTCCAGCTGAAAAGCAAAGACATGAAAGCTGGACTGTTTTAATATTTTTTTAATCCAAAAGAACTCTGTATTTTTTTTTTATAGATTTGAACATCATGACAATCAAACATCTTCCCTCTTCAACCCGTCCTCCACAATCACACAGCAGAGCCTCAAGTTTTTCAATAGGAATAACAATTTAATCAGAATATTTATCACTTTTAATAATCCATTTAGCACTAGTATAGAAATATGAAAAAAACTACTAAAGAAAAAGAACATAAAAGTAAACAAATGTGTTTTTTTTTGTTTGTTCGTTCAGTGGAGTAATCACCTCTTTTTGTTCATTTTGTAATCCCTCCCTTCCCTTTGGGATTCATACCAGCAACCTTACACTGCAGCTCTAAAACACTGTCAGTAACCAGCTGAATGGTTCTATTGTTTGTTGAAAACATTTAAGTTAAAGACATTAAAGCAAATCTAGGAATAAAGTTGCAAACATAAGGGACAACCAGTGTGGTTTTACAATTCAGACAACAAAGAGAAGTGAGATACAGATACCGTGGATGAAAGAGATTTTGTTTGTGCGTGTTCACTGTGGCGACATGAGGAAGAGTTTTAGCTCAGGCTGCCTCGTCAGCATTCAGGACACAAAAGCAGAAGTAAACACAGATAAAGAGAGAAACATCGAAATCGTCCCGCTTCTGCTGACACCGACCATTCAGGAAAACGCCGTAACGTGAGCAAACAATGTTATCACTCATTATCTGCAGCACAAAGGAGTCAACGAATCATCTGCACAGCAAAATGAATAATTTGCAGTGCTGCATATTTCAGGAGGATTCCTAAGGGGTGGACTGGTGGTTCTGGCAGATCATCTCAAGCTCTGTTTCCCTCTTAGAGATTCAGTGTAAACTCAGACGTACAACTATCACCTTCATCAGCCTCGGGAGTCGTGAAAAGCCTGAAGGCCTTAGCTGTTTGAACAGCTAACTGCCTCAGATCTCCTTTGTTTCAGGAGTGTTGAAACAAAGGCTTGATCTCTCTCTGGGCTCTTCACATGTCCATATCCTGCATATTGATGTTTCTGAGCAAAGCGGCAAAACAACTGCTTCCTAGAACTGAGGGTGAAGTGTTCTCTATATTCCATGGCCTTAAAATAATTGAAAAACCCACAGAGAGAACAGCAGGAGGACCGGAAAATATTTTAGTCTCCATAAAAATGTTGCATCATTGCTGGTTGAACAACACAAACAAAGACTTTTAGAAGTAGTCTGACTTTACAGGACTTCATACGAGCATTTAAACGATGAGTCACAGGAAGGAAGGAATAGGTAGCAGGTTTCATAACCATTAGATAATCTGCTTTGGAGAACACTAATAGAGGGACGTAAAACAGAAGTGACAAGAGGTTACATGTTTATCAGGGTGTTATTTATACATGAGGTTAATTGTTTGTGTTATTGAAATTTACGCTTAATTAGACAAAAAAAAATATCTGGAGCAACAGGGGTGGTTTTACATAGATGGAATAAGGTTTAATTCATGTCAGTTTGAAAACGGATTTATTTTTTACCTGCATAAGATTAGCAAACAAATCTTAAGATCAGAAATTTAAAAAGACCCCATCTGTTGTCAAGTAATGATTTAATTTATGAACAGAAAAAAGTCTATTCCAACCAAGCCGGCCTTGTGTGGAAAAAATAATTGCCTACCTTGTTAAATCGTGAATTACTCACATTTTTGGACTGCTGAGTACTGCGTCATAAGGCACACCTAGGCTTTAAATAGAACCTGTCAAAAATGAAGCAGGCTAAAAGTTTTTAGAAAGAAAAACTTTATGCATGGGTTTAAAGAAACGAAAACAAAGTCACTGACATCAGTCTGGTCAAAGAAACAGTTTCTAAGAATTTGAGACGCTTGTGAACTAAAGTTGAGGGCCTCTTTTTAAAATGGAAAAAACATTGAACAGTGGTTAACCTTCCTAAGAGTGGTAGGTCAACCAAAATTACTCCAAGAACACATCAATGAGTCATCAGAAACTACCCAGAATAACATCAAACACTCTGCCGACCTCACTTGCCTTAGGTCAGTGGATGAATCAACAAGAAAGAAACCGTCTCTTCCAGACTTGAGGTCATCCTTTCAAAAGCCAGCAGTAACTTGCAAACATTTTCCAGGACACGATCCTTTTTGCACCTACAAAGGAAGTATGCTGCTTCACCTCTAAGCACACCACAACACAGGAATCCATGTCGCCACATGTAAAGTTTAATAGCAGAAAAAAACTAATCTTTCAATATTTTCTTTTGATAAAAATTGCCTGGTGGCTGACTAATTTATACTGTTGAACAGGAACAAGACTGAAGATGTCATAGTTAGTCATATGCTTACATTATAATTTATGGTTATAGCTAATAACTTACATTTATGTGTTTTTTTATTTAGTGTCATATTTAATCTTTGACCACCTGCCTCTTTACAAAGTCTCAGTGTATCTACGTCTTGCAGCCTCATAACACTCATACATTTCGCTAAATTAACTCAAGAAATTATGAAGAATTTCGTATTATAACCCATGCTCAAAGAAATTAGACTTCTGGTGAGGATAATGTTTGTATGTGTGTCTGTGGCATCAGCATTATAGAAAATATAGTAAGTTGTCTACCTGTTTTATGTCTGGTTTTCTGGTGACGTTTTTGACAAACGTCTGCTAAATTTTGAGAAAATAAAATGCAAATAAAATCTGGAGAAGCTGAAAGAAAAAAGAAAAATGCTGACATTGCCGTTTTTGAAGTTAACAAGAGCAAACTTTGGTCCTTTAATCATCCAGATATTAATTTCCATCAGATCCTTTATAATTCATTGACAATCGATGTAAATCTATGTAAATATTTATGGCACATACAGATTTGACCTAAAAACTGATCTTAGCTATTTGCAGTTTTAATGCAAAAAAAGTTTAGATGACTAAGCAGCTCTAACTTTTCTTCATGTTTCTACAAACTACAAGAGGAACCTAAAACAGCTGTGAGCTGCAGCTTTTAGCAGATGTTACTAAAGTAAAGGTCATGATATATTCATGAGGACAAGTTTCAGGAACACAACAAATCTGCTGGTAAAAAAAAAAGCATTTAAGTGACTCTGAATGCAGTCATGTATTAAAAATAGATCCTTTTGAGTTAAGTTTTAAAATCACTCTAATGTTGAGTGTTTCTTAAACAGAAACAAACACAAACTGATATCTCTTTAAATATGTATAGTTTTACAGATATCTGGGGTAAATAAGGCTGAAATGAGTTCTTGACAACTCATTAGCAGTCACCTTCAATGTGTAGTGATTTAAGTGAAAGGGGAAAAAGAAAGAAATCCACCAGTGCATTCCCTTTAAGAACCCTGCCTATATATAGATCAACCACAACATTAAAGTCAAATGGATGAAGTAAATAACATTGATCACCTCATTATAGTGCAAAGTTCTGCTGGGAAATGTTTTGTCCCTGCAGTGTTCGTGGAGATGGGACATTGACACAAACACTCCTGCAGACAACGCATTGTCCCAGCTGGATGACGCCCCTCTAACACACTCTGATAGCTCAAAGAACCAAAGAAAGCGTTTCCACAGCAGACTTTCAGGATGAAAAAAAGATTCATGAAAGCTCGATTTTAACATAGAAAACCCAAAACCCCTGCAGCCAGCTGGGTTCTGTGGACAATCAGCTGGATCAGGAATGTTCTGGCATCTGGAGACAGAAACAGCAGAATTATCGTGATGTTTTTACTCATTTTAACTTAGTCATAATCGCACACTGACAAATTAGAAAAAATCCAACCTTTAAAATTTTCTCCAACCCTCTTTTAACCATTAACACCTGGGAGAGTTGATTGGCTTATATAGCAATCTTAGCACTATAATAAAGCCTAGAGGAAGCTAAAAACAGGGTATTAATTTACTTTTTTAAGAAAGACTAGAGTTACATTTACTGTGGAATCCCACCTATCTGCGGTTCAGTATTCACCTGTTTGTGATCTTTTTCTATGGAATCTGAATCCAAATTATTTGTGGAAAAATGTTCCTATTCACACATTTTTGTAGAGCATATATTAAAAATATTTGAAAGAAGATACAGATTGCGGAGCTGCGATATCTTTGTGTGATGCTACTTGACACGCTATTGGCTGGCTAATTAGCCAATCCAGGAATGCCGTTTATTTTCTTTGGCGCCTCCAAGAGTGGAGATGAGGAAGACTTTGGATGTTAGTTTCTCTGGTAGGTTAAGAGGATTTCCACTGTATAATAATGAGGGCTTATTTGGTGTTTGAACAATTAAAATAGGCAGTTTCAAGCATTTTGTATGTCATTAGAACATTTCTTTCCTTGCCCAGATTGTTCGCCCCCCAACTCAGTACTCAAATTAAAGGTTGATTTTTTATTTTTTTTTTTTAAATCAGTGGGATTTCCCATTGCAATAAAACGTTAATTTCATTCGATTGCTTTTGACTCATCTTTAGCAGGGTTATGATTAAATTTAGCAGAGATTTTAAACTGCCTTTGACGTTTGAGGCCGCTAACACAAATTAATATTTAGAGATATGTTCAAAATCATTAGCAAGTTTCCTGAATGAGTCCCTCGCCACAGAGGGGACTAATTAGGCGATCAAAAGCTTGAAACACTATTGACGCGGCTGAGTTGAGTCCATCGCTCTGGCAGGAGTTGATAATATGGACGGCCAAGTTAGTGTGTTGAACAGTAAGCAGTGCTGCAGCCTGCTGGCACGTTAACAAGGCCCTTAAAAGATGCCCAGAATTAATAGATCAGCACAGTCGTAATGATGGAAGAAGTTGAGGGACACATTTCTCTTTTTAATTTAAGAGTGTCAGTTTTACTCCACGACTCTTTCCATCTTTTTATTTCTCTGCGCCGTTTCCCTGCGTCGTCTGGTCCGTCTCATCTACGCTGTTTAAACAAAGGCAAGAAAAAGTAAAGGTTTGGCGAATGTTACTCAGGATAACGAGGGAGATTAATTTCACACTTCAAAGGTTCTCGGTTGCTCTCTCTTCACTTTTTGGAGCTGTCTGATTATCTAACATCTGTAGAAGGGTTTTGATGTTGAACACATGGTTCATTTAGAGCAGTTAGGGACAGACTTACAAGACGCACACGAATTACACACACACTGTAAAGAAAGGGAGAGACACACTTTTCTGTGCCAGTGTTTGCAGCACAGTGGTTTTAAAAAAAGTGTGAACAGTCCTAGTTAAATTCTAAGATTTTAAAAATTTAGATAATGATGGATAATTTCCAAATATCCCCCACACCTCCCAACTTTAATGTGACATACAATACATCCTGTTCAAATGACCTGAAAACCAAACAGATCTGCTAGGTAGATTTAAAAAAAAAAAAAAAAAAAGGTACAATAATCGTGTTGCATTAGTGTTTGCACTAAGGTAATCTAATGTTTTGAGATACCTTTTGACTGAACTTCAGCATCCAGTTTTCTTTGGTGGGAATCTATTAGAATCTCACATCTTTACCTAAAGATGCTGAAAGATTCTCCAAATCTGCCCTCTGCAGTAACCTTACAAAACGACTCAGATGTAGTTCTGTATTCTCATCTGGCCTTCACAGAACTTTACACATCATCTTTAGCTTATAGGTTTTGAGTCAGGCCATACCAATATTTCAAATTGTCTTTAAGTGAAGTGGACACAAACCTGAGCTGCATTTGAGGAAATTTAGCCACAGAAGACAAATTGGGGAGCAAAAACACGAGTTTGCAACAAGCTTGAGTTCTCACCTTAAATATTAGTATTAGATTATAAGTGTGCAGTTGATGCTGCCAGGTTACTGTCACCTATTTAATCTTTTATAACTTTCTCTGTAAGAGATTTGTTTATATTTCAGTAAAACTTCATGGGATAAATGTCACATTATGGATAGAGAAAGTTTGGAAGCGACTCATCATGGTTTAAATTTTAATATTCTGAAAAACCGAGAGTTTTAACAGGAGTTTGTAAACTATGTAGCTTTTAGCCACTGCATGCCACCTTAAATGGTTTCATCAGACTTTCACAGCATCATCCAAAGAGCAGCTTCAGGGTTCAGGGAGGGACACAAAAATGTTGGAAAAATTAGCCGTTGTCAATTCACTTAGAATGTTACAGTCCACCAAAATGTTACACATAGTCTGTATTTATTCCCACTTAGAACAATGGCAACAAAACAAAGACAACAAAAGAAAAGAAACAGTAAATAATTCTCTGGAAGTCTTTTTTTGTTGCTGTTTTTAAGCCTCCAGTTCGGCTTCAGTTTTACCAAAAGGGCGAGTTAGCCTCTGGCAGAGTCTCTGGAAAAGAAACCCAGAACTTCATAGTCTGAAGGAGAAGCGAGAGGAGAGAAAATCATCCTTCAGGAAAATGCAGCTCCTCTCAGATTTGTCCAAAATTTCCTTCTGAGCCAAAAACAGCAGCCTAATATTTGACCATCACAAAGTCGGTTCTGTATCTGTATGCCTCAGGGTGAACTGGAGAAACTTACAGTTTGTGTTCCTCCACCTCCTCACCCATTCCTCTGAGTCTCTCACCCACCCAGGGCTCCTACACTCCCTCTTGGTCTCCCAGCAGGTCTGTGTTGTTGCTGCTCTGTGGGGGAGCGGGAATGCGACGAGGTGACGGAGGCGGAGGGCTGTGGCGCTGCTGCCGCCTTGGACTGGTCCCCCCTCCACCCTCACTGTCTGTGTTGGATGAGGAAGGCGGTGGGGGTGGAGGTAGCCTTGGCAGCGGGGCAGAGGAGGGAGGTATTCTTGTGGACGCTGACCCCAAACAGCTACCGGACCTCAGGCTCTGGATCCTTCTGCACTCCTGGCAGATCCTCACGTGGCTGCAGCTGCGGGCGGGCAGCATCACAGGCGTGGGGGCCGGCGGAGGCGGAGTGGTGTTTGCTCCGAGCGGATCATCTAGGATCCTTTGGGGCCCGGGGCCCAGATCGGGCAGTCCTGTCCCTCCCGCCCCACCGGTCAGGGGGCCGGCGCCGCTGTACAGCTTCCCGTTGCTGAGCCGCATCTCCCGGACCAGGCGCAGCGGCCGGGGGGCTCCGAGCGCAATGCGGGTCGGGTGTCGCAGGGCCGCCGAGCTGCTCAGGGGTCGTCTGCGGCGCATGCGGGAGCTCTTCTTACAAGAGACGGCGTTTCTGAACTCGGTGATCATCTCTTGACAAACAGACACCTGGTGGACAAAAGGAAGGGAGGAGGAAAGAAGGAAAGGAAAAGGGAAAGGAGCAAAGGAAGGGGAGGTGCCACAGACACAAAGTAGGCAGGCAGCACAACAGGACAGTGGTAAGGCAATACAGAAATAAAGCAGAAGAAAAACAATAATATTTAAAGGGAAAAAAAGAGCTCAAAAAGAAGGAGGCAGCACCAAAGCAGAAAAAAACACAGTGGGTGTAGCAAACAGAGGAGTTGCAGGTGAGGCGAAATCACACATCAACAAACGGAGAGATGTTTTAAAACAGGAACAAAGAGGCGATGGGGAGGACATGGAGATGGATAGAGATGGGAGGATAGCAAAGAGAGTTATTACAATCTAAACACGCAGAACACCAAAATGTTCTGTAGAATATGAACACTTCATTATGAAACGATGAACAAACAGGCAGCCTGCAAACTCAGGTGGACATAAACAAATCTCACAAGGACAGACACTGTTCCCATCCACAAATCTCTTTCACCCTTCAAACATCACGACTGCTGTTATTTGAACACATGACAAACAAAATGTATTTACATGCAGTTGCATCTCTGTAACTTAGTAGATCATTAACAAGTCTATTTATTCCAGTAATCCAATTCAAAAAGCGAAACATAGATTAGTTAAACACTGAACTTTCTTCTAACGGGGGTGTGGTATGATCAGGATTAAACACCGGCGATGTTTTTGAAGATTTTATTTTTCTTAATTCTGATCTTAATTAACTAATGTCAACCCCAAAGATCAACAAAGGATTTTTTAAATATAATGTTGTAAATGGTCATGTTACATACAAAATTATAGAAAAGGCAGCCAAATTAACAAATGTTGGGCAGAGAGTCACAAGGGCTGAAGTCCCACAGCATCATTACCATTACCACACAGGACAGTATCTGAGTCTGTAATGGAAAGCTAAGTGGAAGGAAAAAGCTTTACAGAAAAAAAGTATACAGGGATAACTCCAGCCTTGAGAGGATTGTGAAGCTAAGCCCATTGTAGAGTGTGTTGAGATTCACAAGGTGCGGATGGCAGCCGGAGCCAGAGCTTAAAAACCATCACACACATCCAAACCTGGGGCTTTAACTATGTTATGCAGCTTGTCAACCACAAAGTCAGAAGCTTCTTACTTTGGCTAATGAGAAAAATTTAAACTGTTGCTCACTGGTCCAAAATCTTCTTTACAGAATAAATTGAATTTTGCACCTTTTACTTGCAGTCAGTGGTGATTTGAGGAGCGGTAGCGCCTGCTTGTGTTGCTCCAGTGGGTTTTATACAGTCTGAAGTCAGGAAGCAGAGCAACTTATGGGAGCTCTGCTGATGAGGTTTATGAAAGTAAAGCACCACCCACACTAGACTTAGAATAACTGCATGTTTATGTTTACTTTGCTTTATTTCAAATTTTCACATAAGCATGCACAACTTAGCAGAAATGAGATAATTGTGAAATCAGTGCTAAGAAAAAATAAATACTGGATGTAGAAAGCTTTGATGTTAAAAGCATTCATAAAAGTTTGTTGTACATGTTTCCAGGTCTATATTTAGAGTTGTAGAAGTACTGGAAACATGAGATCAGCAAGTTGGAAGAAGTTTGATGTTGGACTTTTCATCGCCAGTGAGAGGAGACTCTGGAAGTGGACATGCCCAACAGAGGAAACGCGTTTCTTATAAACGAACTTGGATGGTTTCTAACCAGCTTCATGAGCCAGCGCTCACTGCCACAGAAAGATGAGCCATCAGAGCTCACTGTGGCTGAAATGCTTGATACTTTACTTTGCAGAGTTACTAAGAATATATTTTGCACTGTTGATTCTGTTCATGACAAATTGAGCTTTTAGAAGAGCCACAACCCAAAACATGTGGAGCTGCAGCTTCACCCAGCTGATACTCAACAAGCTAAATGTAGCTATAGTGACTGGAGCAATAATAATTACTGTTTATGTAATTAGAAAACACTGAAAGTGCCTGAATTAAGGATTAGCTGAGAGGATGTTTTATATTAGGGGTGTCCAAAGTGTGGTCCGGTGATCCACTGGTGGCCCTTGGAGTGATTTTTTGCAGGCTCCCAACTGCAGTTCGAAATCGCGTGTGTAGATGGAGATTATTTATTTTTAATCAGGGTAAAATTATAACAAACTATTTTCTCACAATAGAAAATGTAACATACAAAGTATTTGTCTTTTGGTCTATAAATAGAACCACGTCTGTGTAGAAACGTTTTACTGAAAAGTTGCAGTACTTAAATAAAAGTTTATTTAATTTACAAAACGTGTGTTGAAAGAAAGTAACTCAAATCTTTTTCTTTTAACAGAATAAATTTGTTCAATGAAGCCCAAAAGAAAAAATAGATAAAATTTATTTTAATTTTAAGTTTTGGATCCATAATAAACTAGATTCATTTTCTACAAAAAAAAAAAAAACTTTATTGCTTGATTTCATTTTAACATTTCCAATATGCAAATTATTTTGACACTTCAGTTTTGGACCATTTGACACAAAGTTTGGACTCCCATGTTTTATTCAGTACTTTACTAATAAAGAACATATTTTATTCCCCTTAACTAACTCCACATGCTCTGATTGGGGGGCAGCTCCACCGTGCAGCAGAGGTTGGCGGTAAGCTCTGCACATACAGATGTTACACAACGGGTGCTTTGTGTAGGACTACCTCATAATTACACCCAATTATGAAACTATATAAACAAAAATATGCCTCTAGAAAAAAGCAGATGGTGCACATAAACATTTTCTCAAAGTCCCACAGAGTTTCCGGTCATTGATCTTTAGGTTTTTGTTATTCACTTGGAAAATAATGAACTCTTGATGTCTCAATAAATGTTAGTCTGTTTTTATTTGCTCAGCAACTTCTTGTATGTGATTTGTTTTCTTCACACAGCAGAGGGAAACCGACTGGTGGATCTGGCGTCACAATCTACACCTCATTAGATACCATGGATACAGTGGACCAGATTGGCCAGAAAACCAGAATAATCAAAACCCCATAGAGAATCTATAGAGTGATAATAAGAACAGTCATCAGACCCAACAATGCAATTGAGCATAATTTAGTATCATAGGTTTTTTTGTTGCTTTATGTGATTGAAATGGCTGAATTCACTCATCAGGCCTCTGCATTCAGTGCTGCAGAGGCCTAGTAATCATTTTTCATTCATGTTGTTGGAGAAGAGATGCATCTAAAAGTTGCAGGATAGTAGCTCTTGTGGATTGGATGTCTGGTTTACATAATGTTAGAGAAACTTTCATATTTTCATAAAATGGAAAGCAATTATCAAAGTTAACGTCGTAAATTCTTACCGTCTCTTTGTGTACGGAGAATTTATGAGCTACAAGAGTTTCGCTTTTTGAGTTGAAATAATGAATTAAGACTGTTATAAATTATTGTGATGCACCTGTATACTCCACAGACAATTACTGTTTTCCAGAAAATATGAAAAGGTCATGTGCTCACATAAACAGAAACAGTACTCGTTCTTGGAGAACAGACACTGATGGCCGAATGAGAAGGGGTGCGCGTGTTTCAGAGAGATAGAAGAAGACGCACAGTGAGATGGGTGAGAAGTAATCCAATAATGGAAACGAAGAATACCAGCGTACATGTGAGGCATGTAAAAGAAGATACATCATGACATTTAATGCCAGGGAAAAAAAGATCACTCTACTTGTTTAAGCAAGCAAATATTGGCATTTCTCAATATTGCTTATCTGATTTATTAGATTTAGCTCACAAACACTTGCTGCCACACTGTTAAACACCAAACACTCCGAGGGCACATTGACACAAACACAGGCAAGACCATGCTGCTTATTTTTTCTGCTTGTATTATTTTCAGTCCAGAGTTGCACACTTGTACATTCCTTTTATAATATCGGCACACAACACTGAAATGTTAGAGAGCACACCCAAAGACGAACAAAACAAATAAAAACAGAAGCGGAAATATAAAATCTGGCCACATCTTGCACACAATACGACACAACACACACACACAAACAGAAAACATAATAAAAAGGGCTGGCAGGATGCCATGGGAACCTACTGGGGTGTGTCTGTGGGGTCGGCGAGGGCAGGTATGGGGGCATACCTCATCAGTCTCTGCCGAGCGGCGCGTCGACCACACAAACTCCATAATAGCCACAAACACGGCGATGATGAGGCCACAGATCAGCACCACGAAGATGCCCCCAATGTTTTCCATGCCCAGACCTAAAGCGGGCCACAGGAAACGCATCGTGTTCAGGTTTCAGCCTCTCCATTTAATTCCATTTCCTTTAGAGCTATTGTGTCCGTTACTGAGGTTTTTTCCATTTGAGTCTGCAGAGGTGAGCTTCGTTTATTCCAGAAAGCTACTTTTCTCCAACTCACTAATATCGGTCTGCATAAATAAACACTTATTTAGTTTTCAGATCAATGCTGTACTCTGCGAACGCTGGACTAAAAAAAAAGGTTTCACATCCTAACAGTTGTTTATTTAATCATTTTGTTCCTTAAATTCAACATTTTAATGAAATCATTATTAATAAAATGGTTTAAAGACATAAAATAAAAACTTAAATAATCAATTGATAGTCAAGGTCACAGCCAAGCTTTTTGTTTTCAGTATAAAAGACAACATCAGCACTTACTCTGTTGTGTTCAAGGATGTATCTGGACTAACCTTTGCTTTCAACACAGCAAAATTAGAGTCATAATTCACATTTTATTTAAAATTAAAAACAGTAACATGTTTTTTATGAATTATGCTGAGTAGTAGTCATAAAATGTTCAAATCTAATGTACAATTTAACTTAATCTACTGTATTTTTTGTAGAAAATGCAAAACAAACTTTAGATTTATTTGGTTCTGCTCCCCACCCAAAACACTCTTACAAAATGTGACAGACAAAAACTCCTCAAATCTATTTTTTTTAAATTAATTATAGGATCACATAATTAAGAGATTCACTATTAGACTTTCTCCAGTTTTTGTAAAACTACAGGTGATTGTAGCTGATTCTGATTTCTCTGGTTGTAAGCAGATTTACATTATCAGATCATAACTGAGCACATTTAATTTAGCCTTCCAGCTCTGAATCCTCCGTAACAATTTATATTTGGTGCAAAGGTAACATTTCAGTCAAAATGGAAACAGGGTTTTATTTTTTTAAAACAAGAGGTCTATTTGAGACAACATGTTAGCAACATTTCTAGTCACTCCAACATGAACTTCTAACTTCAGCAAATCTATAAAAAAAATTAATATACAAAATTTATTTTAATCAAAAGATACTTTGCAAGTACTTGCAAATGGACCAGGCAGACGGTCAGGAGTTAAAGAGAAAAACTAAAATAGATGTGTCCAAAAGTGGTAGCATCCACTTTTAAGGGTCTGATTGGTGCATTTCCAAGCTTTTCACTCATACACATACCTGAAGAATATTTCGCAAACTGATTTATAAAAGAAAGTTTCTTGTTTTTAACAGATTATACAATTACTGTCATAAAATGAGACCAGTTTCATAATCTGCTGTTTTTGCTTTTATAACCTCTACACATAATAACAGACACTCTGCAGGAGGGGGGATGAGTCTGACAGAAAATGCTGTCATCTTGCGTTACACAACATATGCAATCATATTTTTGGAGCTTGACCCGCACTTGGCACTAAAACTCTAGATTTCTGAGCCCCTGCAGTTTCACTCATCAGCATTGTTCCTACAAGATATGTCAGCAAGTCTTACTTGTCTCAACTTTGTATAAGAGCTTTTATGTGAGCAGATACTTGTATCCTATTTTTAACAAACGGATACGTTTAAGAGATGAACTCTTTTTACACTGGCTGGGACTTTAAACACGAACTCTTACACACTACCTGATACAAACAGTTTAGATTAGTCTGCTGTCCCTTTATAGCGACATCAGGACAGACATCAGCCATTAGCTGCAGTCTAGCAGAGAGTGAGGAAGCTATTAGTGGGGACATTACAGAGGATGAGGCAGCAGAGAAGAAAGGCAGCTCACCCTTGGCACGGTGGTCCTCCTCTTTGGGACACTGGCCTCCGTCCCACCACCCCCTCTTCAGGATCTCCAGCCTGTTATTCTCATGCAGCTGGAGGATGGCCTGTGTGATCTCTTCTCTGAATGGAGATCCTGGCAGAAGACAAGGAGGCAAGATAAGAGCCAGCACTGGAAAGGTGCAGCACAAGGATCAGGGGCTATTTTGGTAAAGGAGAAAGAAAAACATGAAATGATAGCAGACTTAGGAGTAAAAGACAGAGAATTGCTGCATCCAGCTTTGAAGTGGATACAAGTGATCTTGTGGTAAGTAGACAGAGAAGATCAGAGAGATAAACAACGAGATTAAATCCAGAGGCAGAGACAGTGGTACAGCTGCAGCTCAATTAGAAATCAAAGAGTGCTATGAGACGCATCCACAAGAGCAGAGTGGGGGGATTTAAAGGGTAAATGTACTAAAAATTGCGAGTATTAAGCCATGAATACATAAAAGTTGATTGTAAGGAGTAGATAAATCTCTTTATGAAAAAGCTGCCAGCTGCTTCAGCAGATTAACGGTGAGTACCGTTTGGATGAGCAAAGTCAAAACTGCTTAGAAGTGAAAACAAACAGAATTCAACGTTTGAATTTGACCTTGTTTAAAGTAAAAACCTAAACACAGAGTTGCAATGTTACTTTGATTACTTCAGATTATTTGCTCAAGCACCGTCTTCTGACAGTGAATGCTCCATATAAACAATAAGACAAAGCAGGACCTCTGCTTTATTTATTGTTCCCTTTAATACTTTCAGACAACAACAAAAATCCCATCAAGTCTTTACAGTCTTATGTTAAAACTTCCTGCCTACTGTACCAATTTTAAACATGGGGATCATCCACAGACCCTTAAAAAGTATTCACGCACCCTGAACCTTTTCACTTTTCGCTGTATTGAAAACACAAAATTCAATGTATTTTCTTACAGTTTTACAGTATTTAATAAGCCAAAAAAAAAAAGTTGTGCATAATTATCAAGTTGAAAGAAAATACAAGTTTTCAATTGTTTAACAATCTGAAAAGTTGGGCATACATAATTCCTCATCCACTATGAATCGATACTTTGAAGAACCATATTGTCCTCCTGTTAAACTTTTAGGGATCATTGCACATTTCTGGTGTAAGATGAGAAAATATAAAAACATATAAGAAACATCTGACATTTTGCAAGACTCTGCATTTGCATGAGCAGTTGAGGCTTTTTCTTCAGAAAAATACAAATGCTTCTCCTTCTTTTCTTTCATTCTGTTTCATATCCCTCTCTTTTCTCCCCTGATCCATAGCAGAAAGTCCAGCCAAGACTGGGCACTTCATTAAAACAGACCAATGAATCGGTGACACAACTAGAATGGGATAAACAATGAAAAAGGCTTTAATAGACCCGGGCACGAGTTGAAAAGCAATTAACTTTCTTTTCATTACTTCCACTTCAAATACTTTATAATCCCATAGATAAAAACTAAATCAACACAAGCCTTTTTTTAATCACACAAATCAGCCAAAAGTACATGTGTCTGTTTAACATATCTGATGTCAAGCAAATGTTTCAGCTTTTCTTGCAGGCAATGGATTTTAATCCTGCTCCTCTTTTGCTTTGTTGGTAAAGTTTACACTGTGAGATGTGAGATTAATCCCTGTCAGGCACGTTTTGTAACACTGTGCCCTTTGTTGGAAATGTTCAGTCACTGTGCCACTTCCTCTGCAGCTGTTCACCGGTTCTGCAGATCGTTCCTCACTCCGTTTCCCAGAGAGTTCACTGGGGCTATAGGTGACCTACTTTACTCTCAACTGTAAATAGCTTCTGGAATAATGACTGAGTCATTGGCTGATTCAAGATAGCAACAGTTCATAACTTCTCTAAGGAAATTCACCATTGAGGTATGTCACAGAGAACGAAACCGTGGAATTGTACAAAACAAAAGTCGTCCCTGCGGAGGATCCGTCCTGCTGGATTTATCATCTTATTGACCACAGAAGTAGGTCTAAAAAGTTTACACATCCCTGTTAAAATGTCAGTTTTCTGTGATGTAAAAAAAATGAAGACCAATTATCTCAGGCACTTTTCAACCTGTAAGTAGAGCCATAAACCAATTTTTTTTGGTGGAATAATATTAAGAATGTGGTTGCACAGAATGCCGTTTACATTTGGATGTGCCTGTTCAGAATGAACGACCACATCCAAATCCAGGTGAAAACATTTCAGCACAAGCCCAAACTTTTAAAGGGCCTGTGATTAACCCTATTCATTATATGTTCATTTTCTTTATTCACATTCACAGTTTTCTATTCCTTCCCATCTGTACTGTCATTGTTCTGTTCTCAAGCAATTTTACCACCTTATAAAAGAGCTCTGCGCCTGTGACAGACAGCCTGTGATTAGGTTTCCTGGGGTCTAGACTCTGTTTGGCACTATAAGCTTCAACCTTTCATATCTGAATCCAAATAAGAATGAACAAATGAAAGAGTTTAATGAAGAAATACAGGGAAAACTGAAAAAAATGACATTTAAAACATAGACTGAAAGTAGGCTATAAATTAGTTCACTTCTTTAATTTGTATGCTCATGTACTTAATAACAGCCCAGATGATTTAGATGATTTTCCTTGTTTAATTAATTCCACTACTAGACCAGGTGTTAGCTAGTTAGTTCTTCAAAAAACAGATTTTAAACCTCGACCAAACTAAAATATATAGAAGAGACAGGCACATAGATAAGATAGCCACATTTCATTTTATGAAAACCAGTAGCAAACTGCTACTTTTCATACCCAACAAATCCTGAACAAAAATTACTTAGTCAAATTATTCAAGGGACAATTTTAATTCATGTGCCTAAGATAAAACTTTTACATTACAATCTAAATTAAATATTTCCTTTTGTCTATATTTCCTTTAAACTTTAAAAGCCTACAGTAAATTCCTAAAATAAAATGATTTTTACAACTTAAAAGTTTTTATTTAAATAATGCAGCACAGTGCTAATTGTCTGCAATCTCCATACAGATACAGCAAAACTCTACAGGGTTACAAAGCACAGAGTTTCAAGGGTATGTGGCATTAAATTGCCCAATAATTTAAATAATTTATTGACGTGTCACTGGTCTAATCAGAGACGTAACGGCTGTATCAGCTGTGACCTTTAAGCCCCAGACGTGTCAGTAGAGGAAAAAATACAAAAGCTGATTGTAGCCTTTGAAGCCTGAAAAACCACTTAATCCTTATTGATGATGTTTATGCTTCTTTTTCAAAAATCTTTAAGAGGCTCACACACTCATTAATTCATAACCACGTCGTGATCTGTCCGTTTCCTATCAGACAGTTTTTAAGTTGTTGATGTTTTATACTTCAGTATATTAAGAAAACGGTAGATTCCTGCAGAAACATTTTTTCAGTCTAAACCATGTAACAGATTACAAAAGTTAATTGTTTTTTCACTTATACAGTAACAATGATATGGATCATATTTTATTTATTTAGTGTATGCTGCACATACAGATATATACAAACGTCTTCAAATATTAATGTAGACGTATTAGTGCTAAATGATCTTTGCTGCAGTTCTCTAACAGTAAATTTTGGAGATTTAAGTTACCTGATAGAAATAGGCCTCATGTTGAACTAAACTCTCAGGAAAGAAAAAAAAGTGGTTTACTAAAGAAAAGTAACTTAAAAGTATGATGCATAATTATAAAGTAAAGCATATTTGCTCATCTCTATTCTCACCACATTTTGTTTCTGCTTTTCCATTTTATTTATACTTTGATAAATCAAGTTTCAGTATGAATTGTTTGTCCCATCAACAGTGGCTGTAAGAGCTGATAAACAGTCTCACCTTAACCACACGCAGAAACCTGTAATGTTGACGTAGTAGGAGTGAAGATTCTGCTGCAGCAATATTTATTTTTCAGTCATATTGTTTCAGACACAAACTCACCAAGGCAGAGAACACCACTTAAGTACAACTAAAGAGGAGGAGACATAATAACATAACATTGAACAGAAAGACAGTAAAATAAAAAAGCAAATGGGACAAAAATTAGAAAAGAGGCATTTTTATGTTTAAGAAATAAATATTTACCCATATGTACCTACTCAAATGACATACAAAGTAATATATCTTCCTGCGTTTGATTTTAAACTTCTATAATATTTTTTTAGCATTTCAAACCCTTTAAGTGCCTGTACAATTACTGTAATTTCATCAGTTATAGCTCTACTGTTTACCTGATGGATCTTTGTTATAAAAGTGGTTTTGGTTCCATGCTTACCTAGCGGCATGCCGATGCCGTAGCCCTTGGTGTCCAGCAGTCCTCCTATCTGTGTGAGGTTACAGTTGAGGCCGCGGTGATACTCGTTCATGGTGCTCTCCATCAGGAAGGCATACTTGGAGTTGAGAACACGGGCGATTCCCTCCTCTGTGCTTTTCACAAAAACGCTGGGGAGTTTGGAGTTCATGTAGTTCCACATCCGCTGGTACGTCTGGTACCGCGAGTTCTGCACAGAAATGGGAGAAAAGCAGTGGGAAGACTTATCTAAAATGTCTATGAATGCAAAAAGGAAGAATATAAAATAAATGGATTAGGGTTAGAAGAAAAATCCTGGAGAAAAATGGAAAAGTAGGCAGAGAGGTAAGAATATCCAATAATGTTAACCAGAATACAATATACAAGGCAAGTAAGAACAAAAGAGGGAATATAAGGAACATTTTGGTTCTAACTCAGTTGGATGACACTGCAAATCGAAACAGAAACAGATGTTTTCAGCTGGTTTGTTGTCTGCGACACTCTGACATTTTGCTTTGATAGTAACATGTCAGCAAATAAACGCAAACACCCTCTGGTGTGTTTTTCCCTTTGGTGGAGTCTGAAAACAACATTACTGTATGTAGAGAATAAAAGGGTTCACACAACATCTGAATACAGCCATCAAGAGAAATGCAAATAAGATAAACCCAAGACAAGTCAATCAGAGGAAACACAAGATGCAGGCTGGTTGCCAACTTAGCAGTGGTTCTGTTGCACTGCTGAATAATAACCAATCACATCACTTGTTCTGTAACTGTGCTGCTTTTACACTGCTTGGCTCTGTTGCTAAAATTGGCATCTGGTGGATTTACCATGAACAAAGATTATTCTGACAATATTTTTAAGCTGTTTTAAAGCAATTTAAATGTTAGGTCAATAAACCTGACATCTTGGCTGCAGCTGTTTACTGGAGGTTAAAGCTGTGGGCAACTCCAGCGATAAAACAACCTTGTAAAAGTTTCACACTACTATGCTGTTATGAATGCCTTTGCTTTTACTGTAATGGTTCATCGCAGTGCAATTATAAAGCCCAGACATTCATTTTAGTGCTTTATCGTGATAAACAATATAAACACAGCACTACCCTTGCAGTGTGTTCGTTCCTGTTATGATGTCAATAAGACTTGGAAACAGAAGCAACAACTATTATCGTCTGTCTTGCCTCACTGATGAAGCTCCATTTAGGCAGCTCAGTGTTGACTGGGATGAGAATGCAAATTAGAAATATTCTTGGGGAAAAGTTTGATTTGTTTTGTGTTCATCTAATAAAAAATCTTGCAGTTTTGCAACTTTTGAAAAGCTTTTATGACAAACTTCAACTTAACACTATGATAGAGAAAACTGGAAAAATAGTACCGGTAATTGCCTATAAGTTTTTGAACATGTCATAAGAGAACTGCAAGCTTCATTGTATTTCATTAAGACTGAATCTGCCATACAAAAAGAAGTGCAGAGCTATAAAGTGATGCATACTTTTGAAAGTAGTTTAAAAATAAAGTATGAGTTGAATGAATTGTGGAGAAGTTTAATGCAAGCTTTGGCATATTGAAGCATTGTCATATTGTTAGCTTGTTGTCAGTATGAACATCTCTACAATAGAGTTTTAATTTGTAAAATATCTGTTCTTTTCTGCATGTCTAAGTGTTTTATGTGGGCTCAAAAAGGAAAATGAGCTTACACAAATGATAGGCCTTTGTGTGCATTTATTTTCTGGCTTAAAGCATACTTGAAGCTATCTAAAAAATAGAAAGAGTATCAACCTATGAAGACCTGGCCATCCAACTGAACTGAAAAGTCTAGTAAGGAGGAGAGATGAGTGCTTTAGTGTTGCTCTGGAAGAAGCTTAGATGTTTGTATCTGTCGGGTACTGACCAGAATTGTTCTTTATGGAGGCTTGATAAGATAAAATTGTTGAAAAAAAAAGCGAAAACACAAAATATCAACCCATGAGCCATTTTAGTCTCTGGATGTACAAAGTTTGCTATGATGTACTCAACAAGACCTAACGTACGTTTACAGTCATGCACTAATTCACGTTGGTTTGTCATCTAAAAGTTGCAGTTATTATGGGAGTTAAGAATATTCTTTAGCATTTTTTAGCATTTTGTGTTTTTCATGGCAGATAGTTTATGTTTACAGTATGTATTTCAAACCGTAAATGTGAGAAAACAGGAAGAGAGTGGAGAAGGTAGAATCTGTGTGTAATAACGCGTGTAGGTTTTGTATGTTTCTGTGGATCAGGCACCGAGTGTGGTAATGGAGCATAACAATGAAACCGGCTTATGAAGACAAACACAAAACGCTCTATTCTATTTATAGTGGGGACAGAAAGAAAAAAAAAAAAACACCACTTGTTGTGTAGTCACTTCCTTTAAATGCACATAAATATATTTTTTAAACTCTCACCTACACACGTTCCCAAAGGCTAACACACCAACATCAGAGAGAGAAAAAAAAAACACACACACACCACGACAAACACAGATGTCAACTCAGATGCCTGGAGCGCTCTCATAAAGCAAACACAGGCAGTCACCCACCTAATACAAGCCGTCACAAAGAAGAGCACACACAAACTCAGAGGAAATGTCACAACAAACATTCAGCCTACTAGCAGGAATCAAGCTACATACAAACACTTTAGAAAATGCAATAAAAGTAACACTATGAATCTGTAAAATCCACTAAATACAGAAAGAAAAGCAAAACATGATCATGGATATAAACTAGCGGTATGCAACTTTATTTCAAGTTTAGTAAAAACTCCAAAACAGTTTGTAAAAGTAAGCTCTGAAGCATAAAGTAATCATAAAATCATAATTCCTCTTGGATTCAAAAGTACAGATTCCATCCCTGTTGTACATTTTCATTTGTTATTGTCACATTAAAACAAAATTTGCACAAATTACTCTGCATTTTAAGCCTTGGAAGAAAAAAAAAATCAATAATTCAGACTTTGAAGAAATCCAAACTATTCTGTGCATCTCCAATACAAACATGATACAAACTAGCAGCAGAGGATGGTTTTTACCATGAAGAAAGTCATGGTGCTTCCTCCATGAATGGTGCCGTACTCAATGTTGGTCTGGTCAGCCAAATCATCTGGAGACTCGATGGGAACCTCCATCCTCTGAACGGTCAGGAAGGCTGCCAAGTTGGCCGTGTAGGAGGAGATGATGATGAGCGTGAACGCCCACCTTAAAGGGGAAAGAAAACGAGGTGAGATCAGGCTACTGCAGGTCTTCTGTCATCTCAATTACATACAAGATTACTGGCTACCTGGAGGAAATCAGATTGTTGAGCTGGGAAATTACCGTATTTTTCGGACTATAAGGCGCACATAAAATCCCTATATATGCAACAAAAAAAAAAAATCGGCAATGCACCTTATATTCCGGTGCACCTTATGTATGAACAGTGTATGTTTTATTACGACTTTGGTAAGTGACGAAGCCACTCCCCTTGATTGTCGAAGCATAATCGCTGCTGGTCAGAAACCTCGTGGAGTCAGCTTTCTATGTTGTCTAGACAGACTTGTTTTGGGGTGGCGAACCACTTTTCCAGATACGTACAGTGCTTCAACATCCGGTAATTAAGGACCCCAAAATGGCACCTGTTAAGAGACATGCTTACGACGAGGATTTCAAACAATGAACAGCCAAGTAACAGCAATGAGACTGAATCGGATGATGACGAGAGGGATCCGGGCTTCCTTGATGCCGCTATCGCCCAACTGTTAGATTCCGACACCGAAGATGAGGAATCTGATGGATTCGTAGAAGAGGAATGATTGAAAAAGTGAGTGAACTTTTTTGTGTAATATTGACAGTTATTGTTAATGATTTGAATAAAGTCTGACCTATCCGACTTTTTTGTTTCGCTTTATGCACCTTATAATCCGGTGTGTCTTACATATGAAAATAGATATGTTCACTGATACTGAGTTTTATAATCAGGTGCGCCTTATAGTCAGAAAAATACGGTACATTTACTTGGCAATGCCCTTTTTCTGATATAGCAAGGATTTTCTATATTCTACATTTTCTGCGCTGCCATTTCTATTGTTTAAAACACAAAGTTTCGGCACAGGCAGCATTTTCTCCCCTCTCATTCATGCTTTTGTGTACCTTTCCAGCCACACAGACATATTTCCTTTGCATACAAGAAAGACAATGACAGCTGTTTGGAAAGTCATTGCACTGACTATAAAACAGCACCACCCATCACTCTCATTAAGGTAACTCTATTTTGAAAGGACAGTTCCAAAGCCAAGAGTGTCATTTCCATAAACCAGCTGACTGCAGGCATCAGCACCTGAGCATATGACTCCGCTAATAAATCTGCTAATATTAGCTTCCTAGCCTTTTACTATACAAAAACTAAATGATAAAAAAAGAAGAAGAATTCTTCATTTACTTTAAAAACTGAAATTAGATAAAGTTACACGTTAGACCCACTGCTGTCCAGAGGAACACAAACTACACTAAAAGCATGTAGTTGATGTGCCCACACTCAAATTAGTGATTTATGGCATGGATGAATACAGAATGTATGTGTAAGTGTTGTAATGTGCTAGAAAAATTACACTAAAAACCTGAGGAGGTTCGCTCGATCAGCAAGATATCAAGATTATTGTGGAATAACTTTAATGAGTAAATCTTCAGTGACATTACACAGAACTTTATGAAGTCACATATTGATATTTTCCTTCATTTGCACTGTGTGTGTTATACTTAATAATTACGATCATAAAGAGTTTCGTAAGCATTAATTTTTCAGCAGCTGAGCTCTGTCTGCCTGTCGGTTGCAGTTCCAGTAACTCTGACTTCTTCAGAACACCCAGAAACTTCAGACAGTTTCATCCTCAAAAATCTTATGGGAAAAGTTTGGGGATTTACTGTTCCTGTTCCAACATGGCTGAGAATCAGTGCAAAAAGACAGTCAGGCATTCAGACAGAGCAAAAGGGTCTGACCTCAGAAATGCTTTCTATAGTCAGAAATCCTCATAAATACATTCTTGAATTTTGTGGAAAATTTCCCAGAAAAGTTGTAGATGTTGTTGCTGCAAAGGGCGAGCCAATAATTTCATTAAAACCTATGTATTAAGAAAGGGAAGTCACTTAAGTTCATATGTGTATGAAGGTAGATTTTTGGCATTAAGGTACATACATGAGGACTAAGACACCTCCTGGACTAATGCTTTTTCCACACTATAAAAATGCTTACAAATTAAAACTTTGACATTTTATATTTCTTCACAATATCGTCAGTTAAAAAAAAACCTCATTTTGCTTTAATTCACTCTCAAATCTTAGTAACATTGTAAAAACAGTAGTTAAATATTTCAGATTTTTTTAACAGTTACAAACTTGTAGAAACAGGACGTCCTTGCTTACCTAACAACTTATTTCAAAAGGAACATCACGTTCCAGACACGTTTTTAATTTTCCCTCTCATTCAATTCTGAGAGATCTGCTGTTCCTGTCCTTTTCCTCTGTCTCCTTTGCTCGCAGCGCTTTCTTCTTTCTCAGCACATGACTTTCAGAGCTCCCTCGGGAGCATCATCAAACTTGAATTTTTGTTGGCTTTGCATTTGTACATTACTTGCATAAAGTCTTGAGACTCAGAAAAAGAAATTTTTGTGTCAGCTATTTACCACAAATCCCAAGACTGCATTTAATATCTAAATATTCTGATAGAAATGCAATAAAATAACTGCTTACAAGATACAAGTCATTGTTAAGTGTCTCTTTCCACATCTTTGAACACAAAAAAAGCCTTTTCAATTTGTGGTAAGAAGACCAAAAGAAATAAACACAGCTGGCCTCTAGAGAAGCTCTTAGAATCACAAAGTGATTAAATCTTCTTATTCTCTCTCGTACATTAGATTCCATGTTCAGTCACATCACAAACTCTGCATTTCTTTAAACTCGTTCTCAAGATGTGCGCAGGTAAAACTAAAAGCAGCCTTTCCACACAAATGTCTTTTTACAACGTCAAGGTCAAACATCAAAACAAGGAGACAATATAAAACCCATTTCTAAGACGACGGGAGGCGTTAAGCTGCAAAGGCACAGAAACAGCCTAACTCCTCTCTAACTCACCACACACCACTGACACATCTGGTGGACAAGGCTCTGGGCATTATCTCTGATCCCTGCTGCATGAAGCCGCCGACGGGGAACCACAGGCTGTTTCCCAGTGTGTACTGGTTCTCCAGCATGTCCCTGCGCTCCCGCAGACACGGGTGAGGGTTGTACCACTCGTAGGGGCTCAACCTGGCGAGAGAGTGGGAGCCTGTTGAAGCAACCTTGAGGACAAGCTGTAGCACGGTGATGCACCTCTGTCGTTTAAACAAGCCAATCAGTCATACAACCCCTGTCAAGCCGTGTGAGGGGACATGTCCAGGGGAAAAATGATATATGACAGGTGGCTTGTGTTTAACAATATAAATGGCAAGAGAGCTCAGATGTGAGCTGCAGACAATCAGTGCAGTGTGTGATGTAATGGACTGACCTTGCTGCCAGGAAGAGCACACAGCTGACAGCCAGGTAGGCGAGTAACATGAAGAGCCAGACAGCTGGAGAGAAAGGATCCAGGAAGGAGAAGTAGCCTGGCTTCCGACCCTGAAACAAAGTGGAAAAAGAAGAAGTAAAGACGCAGATAGATGAGAAATCTGGGACAGATGGGGACAGACAGCAGCTGTTATGAAAGGTGTCCCCTTCGCACCACAGGAGGGCAGTGTACTCCCCCTCACTTTAATACAGCGTCTGCAGTGCTTTGATACTCTAATGCTTCGATCCATAAATGCTGTTTAACAATGCTGTCTGCCAGAGCGAGCCTGGCGTGGGCCCAAAACCTCATTAGCAATGTAAAGCTGCCACTGTAACACAGCTCTGACTTACTGAGCAAAAATAAATTCTCACTATAAACTTCATTGAGGACTTACATTAATACAATCAAAGGGATCAACTCTCAAGCAATAAGCGGTTTCGCTCATTTCAGCGAGTTCAGCCTGGAGTCTTCTTCATCAATGGGAGGACTTAAAAACATATCAAATCCAGTACCGGATCTGAAGTAAGTATCAGCCAGCAGGTGCCCGACAGCCCGAGATAACACCCTCACCAATTGAACTCGGTACAAGATGCTGATCCCCAGGGTCATGAAAGGCTTAGAGAAGTCGATAACTTTCTCTCTCTCTGATGTGATGGTGAAGCCTGCCACGGCCAGGTCCGCTTTCTGGAGGATTGACACAGATAGATGGGTGGATAGATAGCAACAGGGGTGAGCAGGAGATAGAAGCGGCAAAGGACAAGAGAAAAAGTACAGAAAGCGGTCAGCAAAAAAATAAAATAAAAACAAGAAATAGACACAGAAACATGTTGATGCCAGTTTAAGTTTTCTTGCATTTTATTGTAAAACACATACTGCACTGTAACTGATTGAGATTTTAAATAGACAATTATGATGTGGAAGGAAAATGACTCGTTTTCTTATTTAATGTTAAATTACAACATTTTAAGATACTACCCCATTGACAGTGGTGCACCTAAATTAAATGTTACCCAGCGAATCACCTTCAGAAGAGTCCACATGTGCATAATTTGATCTATTTTTAAATCCAGCTCTTCTGAGAAAACTTTAGCAGCTTGTTTGAGAACAGTTCAACACAGCAAACATAGAAGAGTCCGAAATTTAACTTTCCAACCTTCATGTAAAAGAAATCAACCAACACTATTTTTGTGCTTGTATTGTTCCCACTGTGAAATATGGTGTTGGCAGCATCATGTTGTGGGGAAGTTGTGGGAAAACAAACCTGAACATTCAGCAAGAGCTAAAATGGAAATGTTCAAAACAACAACAACAAAAAAAACAACGCAATTTTGTGGTATTGAAGTTTAGAGATGCTCTCAATGAAACAGGATCTATTTTGGAAAGAAGATTGAGAAAAATCATGGCTGAAAACAAAGGCAGCACAATTTTTTGGCTGCTATTTGTTAAATTTATTGTCTTTTATCATTTTCTGTTTCTTCACTTGGTTGCAGATTTGGGGATGTAAATGTTTATAGGGTACAGAATGTCCTTCAGTGGGAAGATTCAGGTGCGAAAGTTTGAATATTTCTACAAGGCACCACACTGAGAGTGTTAAAAGTTCACTGTGCCACCTCTTATGAAATATGCAGATGTGCTATTTTCTCTTGCACACGCTCATACTATTTCTCCATGATCCAAATTAAGCTAATTGAAAGTAAACACTAGGTCCCTGGTTTTTCCACCTGCATAAAACCTGCAGGTCTCTGGTCGTTCTGCCTCCCCTTCATCTCTTCCATTAAAAGCTAATTGATGAACATGGGCTACTAATTACAGCCGAGTGATCGGGCTACGAGGAGGGCGGGGAGGGTGAGGAAGCATGGAGAGCCGGGGGAGCGCCGCTGTGGCAGACCCCACACAGGGACCATGGCTCGGTAATTGAAGTATACCGTATGGTAATTAAACAGAGAGGGGCTCTCATTAGCCTGCTTCAACCAGAGTGTCAGTCACAGGCTCAATAGGCCTGGACAGGTTGAGTGGAAAAAAAAATTGATATTTGTATATATGCAAAAGAAAGTGGTAAGTAGTGACTCTCAGCTTGGAAACACAGAGCAGGCAATATTTAGCAAATTTTTCAGTCTCTTCTGGGGAATTATCAATTCAGCCTTTGTCCTAGATAAGAGTGTTGCTCCCCTCTGAGGGCAATTTGAGACATGGGGAGTTACAGCAGAACTGTGGTTTGGGGCTACAGCACAAGTGTGTGTATAAGTATGTGGCTGTGTGGATGAATCGCTGTGTGTTTGTTGCACATTTTCTAGTTGTTATTGCTGCACATGTTCTGCAGAGTACTCACCCTGTTGATCAGCTCTCCTACCATGCCGGTCCAAGAGCCGTTGGGCTCCGGGGCCCCATACAGCCCATCATCCACCAGCTTGATCTTGAAGGAGAATTTTAAGATGCCTGCCAGCTCCCTCAGCATGTCAACACAGAAACCCTCGTACTGCTCGTTTCCCTCGAAATCCTGGTAATTGTCCTTGCGCATCACATATGGGTTTTCCTGTGCAGAGGGAAAACATGACGAATCTCAGTCTAAAACAGGCAGAGTGTTTAGTTGTAGAAGATATTACCTGTCACTATTGATTTCTTGTAGGGATTTTCAAACAGCTAATTAAGGTTTAAATAACAAGGCAGTTCAAACTTTTTCTCATTAACTTGTTTAGCACATGGAGGAGTATAGTTTTTGTGACCTGCGTTTTTGCTTCAAATTAACTGGAGAGATCCAAGTGATGTCAAAAGTTTGAGCTAATTCTTTGCAACAAAATTAATGAGCTAATAAAAAGGTATTTAGTCTCTGATATTTCTTTTATCGTTTTTCATTTTTTGTCAAACTTAAATTTCAGAAAATTACATAGTTTTTAATATCAAAGATAACTTGTTAACACAAAAATCAAATTTCAAATGATTTTTTAATAAGAGTAAAATCTAGCAAAGCCAACCCCCAAAATACTAACATGTCATGATGTGTTGTGTTAAAGTGGAGCCACATGCAGAGAGGCAGAGGCAGCTTGTAGATGAAAAAAATGACCAACACTTACAAAAACGCACAAGGAGCCAGAGCCAAACAAAAACAGAAATCCAGAACGAAAAGCCAGCATTATGAAACAGGGAAGTAATCAGAGTTAACAGGAGGAATCTGCTAATTCTGAGAGGATCAAAAGTGTTTAAGTCTGGGAGAGTGAATGTGGAACAATGGACCTGAGCTGATGGGCTAACTGGTTGAAAACGTGAGAGGAATTGGCTCAAGGGGCGAGAGAGAGAAAGAGAGAATACACAGGGGAGTAAGAAATAATCTAAAGAATGAGTAGACATAAGGAACATAATAATAAAACTGGAGTAACAGAACAGCTTGACACAAGAGATAAACTAGAATCACTAAGAGAGGATTGAACTTAAAAACAGAAACTAAACTGACCTAATGAAAATAACTAAAGATTACAGAAATACACCAAAAACAACTCAAGATACTAACATAATAACCAGTTGTGCCACCCACTGGTGGCAATCGCTGCCATCAACCTTTTATAATAACTGAGAATGAGTCTTTACATCACATTTTGGTTGTTTTAAAATCAGCTACACTATAAGGTTTTCAAGTTGAACAGACAATTTAAGGAAGTGCCATGACATCCAGACTTTGTGTTGGCTCATTAAAACCGTTTTGTTTTGTTTGTTTTGTTGTTGTTGTTTTTTTTTACATTAGGAGAGCAGAATTGAGAACCTTGTCCAGTTCCAGACTAACACACTGTCACCCTCATAGCCAATGCTTGTTGTCTGAATTGCTATGTTTATGTCAAATGCAACGTGATGCACGCCTTTCCAAAAGTTCCACTTTTGTTTTAGTCCATGGAATATTAATCAATATGTTTTGTGGTAAATGTGAAACTGACCTTTTTTCAAACTCTTTTCATAGATGCCATTTTTGCCGAGTCTCTTTTTAATGCTGAATCATAACCACTGACTGAGTTGTACTCCAGCATGATGGACCTCAATGGCTTTGTTTCTCATCTAGTTTTGAATTTCTTTCTATAAAAGGCATAAAGTGTTGCTTTTTGAATCTTTAGTTACTTCCTACTTCATGTTGTGAGACAGGTAAGTGATTTCTAATTTACCAAGGAGCTGGTTTACTTAGGACCAGAGTGGTTTGGATAACCAATAAATGAAATCATCATCTACGGTTATCCTTGTCTTAAATTAAAAAAATGTGTTTGATGATCTCAAACGTTTAAGTGTGACAAAAAGGTAAAAACTGAATAAACACAAAAGGGGGGAAAAGCCTTTCACAAGACTAAACATTTTCAAACCTCTACTGTAAATCTATTAACAGTTATCAGTCATTTTAAAAGATCTGACAGAAGAAGAAAATGTATTTGTAAATGTCTCAAAGGATTTTTATAAAACATTTTTTCCAAAGTTTGACCTCTGATGGGTAAAGGTCAGCACGCCTCAGCAGAGTCAGTACACCTTAGAGCATTTTTATCTGCTCTGTGAGTCTCTTACAGCTACAGAACACTAATAGAAAATTGCTTCAATAGACACAATTCGCTAGTGGGAGATGGCTGCAGATGCAGGTTAGTGTGGGACCTTGATAGATTAAAAAACTACAGTCTGCTCGGTGAATAAAACCGATGCAGATAAACCTGGGTGGCAGCAAGGCTATCATAGAAAGAGTTTGATTTATCTCAAAAGTGGTGCAGCAGAAAAATAAATGCATCAAGTTTCACAAGAAAAATTACGTTTCAGAAACTCTGGAAATAGAAACTGAATCAGAAATGTGTTGATTGATAAAAATAAAAAAAAAAGAGTCTACCAAGTGATCTAAACAAATCACTAAAGGACATAGCCAGCCGTTAGCTTAAATTTACTGCAAAACACAAGTGTAAAATGTCACAAATTGTAGAATTGTACTGTAGGAGAACAACTAATAATTCTCAAATTTTAACAATAAACAATTTGGATTTTTTTTCCTATCCATTTTATGCTGATAACCTTACAATAGAAGGGAAAAAATAAATAAATAGGATGATCTGACAACTAAACAGTGAGTGGGATGGGCTGCAGTGCAGAAGGGTGTAATTTGTGTAAATTTACAAAGGTTATTCAGTGTAAATTCAAACACTTAATAATAGGTAAAATTACTGAATAAATAGAAAATGCTTGTTTTTCTTCAGTTCTGAATGCCGATGGCTTCTGGATAGAAACAGCTCTTGAATCGGCTGGTAGGTGTGCAGGTGCTTCTGCTAATGGCTGGATGATCTTCAGTGAATTCCTGCTCCAGTGCAGTTTGTAGCGCTCCTGGGTGGCTCATACTGCTGTTTTGGTAACTATGTAATCATCTACAAACCTCAGCAGAGTTTTTCAGAACAGAGCATTACAGCTGCTGTAACAGGCTGTGAAACAGCATGTCAAAATATTCTCAGTGGTGCATTGAGAGAAGTTGGTTAGTGAGTCCAACCTAAACTACTCGGTTGTGGCAGAAACAAGCCTCTGCCTTGCTGATTTCTGATTAGGTCATCTTTGATCCTCACTCACATTGATCTAAAAATCCTCAGGCAAGCTCTCCTCCAACAGCTCTGGAAAGCTGTTGTCCTGAAACTAAGATGACCAGCTTCTTATTTCTTCAATGTTAAATGACTCTTCAGTGTATGATGTGTAAAAAAAATTATGATGATGCCATTTGCAAATATAATATTGGAATTAAGGTTAAATTTGGCTGGACAATCATGGGTGAAAAAGATGGGACCTGACACACGTCTCTGGGGATATCACTGTTTTGGTACAATGTGGATGGATTAGCAGAACCCCAGAATTGCATAATCAATGGAGGGGAACATTAGTGTTTATAAGTATTTAAAGGAAAAACATGAGGTGTTGCTTTGTAACTATTGATTTAATAATAGGAAATAAATTACTGAGATAAATAAGGCCTAAAGCACTTAAAATAAGGGAATTGTTCTAACATAAAAACCTCCTAGTGAGAAAAAAATATCTTAGATTTTAGTTTTTGCAGTGTTCAAACATATTTTCCTGATTTATTGGCGAGGGAGGGAAGAGCACAGTGCAGAAACTATTGCTTCATCTTTGGAAACGGTTTGGCCTACATGCAAAACACAGCAGGTCAACTGTAGCAGCTAGAGAGGATGTGTGCAGGCTTTGACTATGTGCTCCAAGCACTTCATGGGAACGCGGGTAAGTGCAATACAGCAGCTACTCCAGGTGTTTTGGGGACAGGAGTGACACTGGTCTTGTCACAGGGCACTTTCCGTCCATATTCCTGACAGTTGAGTTGCTTTACCTTAGCAAAGTCAATTTTCTCTCTGTATTGCTTCTTTCAAAAGAACACTGTCACACAACACATTTATTTTGATTTTAGTTTAATCCTTTAAAACAGTGAATACAAGGTATTTATTATAAGAAGGAAGATGATGGATCAGCAAAGACATTACTGTTTTTAAGATGTCATTAAACATCTAAATAGCCAAAGGACAGCAGGACATTAATAAAAGACCAGCACTCTGACAGCCTCATTTAAGTAACACGTCCTTCTCGGTGCTCTGTCAGTTCTATGACAGCTACAGCTACGGCTAAATTGCCAGAAAGAGACCAAAACACAGCGTGAGCTCCAGCACAGCAGGCAAGCACAAAAACAACTCTACTTGCCAGTGTGGACACTTGTGAGGTAGCTGTGACCTTACCAGGATGGTGGTGACAATCAGGGTCTTGTTCGCCAGCGTCTCTGAGACATTAATGTCCAAACTGGTGGAGTTCATTGCCAAAGTGTTGTTGGAGTACCAAATCCCAATCTAACACAGAGTCCAAAACAAGAGAAAATCAATGACCATAGTGGAATAAATAATGCACTCTTAAGCTCTAATTGAATCTGTTGTTATGTATATTTAAACTGCAGCACACTAAAAGCTCAAGTACATCAGTCAGCACAGCAGTCTACTTTAAAATGCAAACAACATTCGGGACTGTATGTTCTGTACTTTCTCTTTACAGCCTGTTATGTACAGTGTATCTATATAGATATAGTAGCTCCCACAGGAGCCAAAAGAAATGCAGTAATATGCACCATTATAAACCAATTGCTATTTACAAGCAAAGCAATGAGCTGGTGACAGGCTGGCATTGATGGGAATAAAAACCATCCATGATTAGCTGTTTTATAGCCACGTCTCTTTTCTTTATTCACACCTTTCTTGAATTGCATAACCACGCATTTATTTCTATTTTATGGAGACAGTAAAGTCACTTAGGTGCAATAAGTGTGTGATTATGACCTAACCAACATGCCGAGTGGATCAGCGGCTCACAGAGGCATTTCCTAGGAATATACCGCACACGTTTCAGTGGGTCAGAAGACTGGTAATGGCTCCACTGAAAAAACTGCACCATTTCTATTACAGTTTTTATCCTGCTCTGACATTTAAAAGCTTTTTTTTTTTCTATTCGTGAACTGCTGCTGGGTGTCTAAAGTGGATGTCACCATACAAACAAGTGGGCAAAGTTAAAATGTTAATTACTACAGCCAAGCTCTCAACTGAGTTGGAGTTTAGCTTTAAGTGAGAAGATGACTTTTTGTGTAAGTATTGGAGACACCTGGCTGATAGCAGACATCAGGGAGACATACTGAGGAGAAGGAAGGAGGAAGTGTTCCCTCCAGACAGGCAGCTTTCCCTGCAATCACTTAAACTTAGCTTTTTAATGCTTAATCTCTCTTCACTTATTTCTAATACTTTTCTAAGGAGGCCATCAGAAAATTATAATGTCTTTTGACGAGACTCCCAGGATGTTATTTGGTTATGGGATTAGCCAGACAGCACAATTTATACAAATAAATAAAATGGGAATTAAACTGTTTGACTTGGATTGCTTTATCTTGGTAGATTTCTTGCAGATAATGAAAAAAAAAATTAAGACTTTACCAGTTTTTTGGGTTGCATTTTACATTGTTGTGAACTGACTAATATAGTGCCTTGAAGTTTTCCATGTTTGTAGCTTTACAACCACATATTTCAATGTATTTTATTAGAATTTTATGTTATAGAACAACAGTTATAAATGCAGTTATAGTGCATAGTTATATTGCAGAAGAAAAACTGTAAAGTGTGATTTGAATTTGTCTTCAACCCCTTTTCTCCAATACTCTAAATAAAATGTTGTGTAACTAATTACCTTCATACTGTATATTCTAATTAGTAACTACAAAAACAAACGTGAATATTTAATTGTCCAAGCATGTGCAGATCTGTCTTTGGTTTATAGCCAGTAATACACACAAAACATACACAAAACATACGTATTTCTTATTTTAGAACTAAGAAAAATGGCTAGAGTAAAACAGATAAAAATATATGTATCATTTATTAAAACATTATAGGTTAAATGATTTATCATAGCAACAAGAACATCGTAAGGTTATCATACTCACACTCATGTAGAGCATAAAAACAATGAATACAATACATTAAAAATACAGTAAGCAGCAGGGTGAGAACTGTGGGTCAGCAGCAACAGAATAGCCGTGCCCCAGTGTGCGTAAATAAAGTTGACCTGTATGTAATTTAATCTGAGTATATATATACAGCTCCTCAGAGATTTACTAGAAAACATTAGTAAACAACCATCATCATGTAGACCAAGGAACACAGCTGATAGGTCAGGGATAAAGTTGTGGAGAAGTTTAAAGCAACATTAGGTTACAAAACACTTTCCCAAGTTTTGAATATTTCATAGAGCACTGTTCAATCTATAACCTCAATGGTAAGTCTGCTATGGACTGCAAACCTAAAAAACATGGTTATCCACCTAAACAGACCCAAAAGTAGAGCATTTCTACCAGACTCACCCATGGTCTTTTTTAGAAGAGTGGCAGAATGAGAGATATCTGAAAGAAAGTCCTAGCAGCTACGATTGCTGTGTGGCTCAAGTAGAAGAAGGTGATTTAGTCATATGAGACGAGAACTTAACCAGGCTCACATGCAAAACATTGTATGTTGAGGAAAATTCCTCTGAAAACTCAGACATAAACCAAAAGACTGTAATTGGGTCAATTAATGGTTCCATAAGTATTGATCCAGCAGAGCTGAATGAAGATGCATGCCAAAGTTGTACATCACATCCTGCTTTGGTTTCATAGGCGACATAAAACAGCAGCAAACTCATTAAAGTTTTTGGCTGCAATGTAACAAAATGTGAAAACATTTTCAACACTAAGAATTAAATCTTTATTCAGCCTCCATTTGCTTAGTGAAAATCCTAATGTGGTCTACTCAAGGCTACACCAAAATAAGAAAAATAACTTAATTAAAAATAAAATCCCTGTCAAAAACAGAGTAGTTTTAATCCTGTTGATCCAGTCCATCAATAGTTGTTTATACGCGATTATTTTTTAAATAAAATATTTTGGACTCATTAAGTCTTGTCTGTTTAACGCCAAATCCTCTCTGTGAATTTTACATACTGAGGTACAGCTCATAAGATATAAGAATTGCATTCAGGACCATTTTAATGATTTTTTTTTGTTGATCCAGAAAACAAACCGAGCTCATAGTTCATGTGAAGACAAAGGAGTCCAAAATCAATACAGATCAAGCCTGCTGCAAGCCTCCAGCAAATTCAGTTATCTTAGACAAAGGTTTCACAAAGACGGCTATTAATTAGATAAAGTGTGAGCAAAGATGTCAAATTATAAAAAGAAATGTTTTGTTTTTCAAAATAATAAACTAAACGTATGATTTTTTTTTATGTATACATAGTTCAAAACAAGTAAAATAAGAAAAAAATGCAGCATGAATCAAAGGTAAAACAGAAACCTGATAGGAGAAATAAATAAATACAAAGATATACAACCTGGGCTGAATTTGCGATAAAAAAATCTTTTTCAAAGATAAGCAACAACGTGGAAAGCATGTAAAGGCTAAGCTTTCTATTGTACTCCAGTAACTAAATATGTCTCTACTGCAGAGTGAAAGGCCTTCTGGATAAACACACATCTGTTTAATAAAGCAGAGATCTCTGCAGCATCAGGGGGAATCTGCGATGGCGCTAACCTTCCTGTAAAATGCCTCCGCCGGCTCTCTGAAACCATCCAGGTGACCTGTAACTAACCCAAACCCCAAGGCTGCTGTGACCTGGCTGCTACGATATAACAGGTGGCTCCTGACCTCTTTGTGGCCTCCTCTGTGTTTCTCCAGGATCCGCAGGGTGTAGTTGGTTCTCTGACCTTTGCTGTTGAACTCCACTCGCCCCGTCAGGCCATCGTACTCCACCTGGTAGGCAGATGGAGAAAGATATGAGGAGGTACGACAGTGGCAGAGGAGCAAAAAAAATAGAGATTAGGGGGAAAAATGCACAAAAACAGGCAGAGACACAAACAAAATCAGCACTCTGCATGAAAACAAACGTGCCTCTCACAATCGATCATCATTAGACAGATAAAAACAACACTCTGGAGGAATAGAGAGCCAAAAAACAGAGAACAAGACACACGGGGAGAGAAAGAGAGAGAAAGTGGCTAAATCTGGCCTCGACAGGGCTGATCAGTTGTGGATCAACTAGGAGAAAGTGACTGATCGTGAGGCTCAGAGAGGGCAAAAGAGAGAGTCAACAGCCTCTTTAATAAGACCCAGACCTGCACGTCACACCTCGCCACGGCCACTCCACAGCCCAGGTGCTGGCACAGTTTGAAGGAACTATGATGAATAGCAGCGTGCTGGAGATGGAGCGCACCATGATGTTGACTAACAAAGACAGATGTCGGGCAGATGGGCCTCAGGCAATGAGAGATGGGACACAGGCTGCCTTGACAACAGGTCGTTGATGAGGGAAGCAGACGACCAGAGAAGGGAGATGCCAAAAAACATCAACAGACAGAGATTATAGGCAACATAAGATGCAGATGATACACAGGGTAAACATGCATGCTTTCATTTATCAATATGCTTAAAGAAAATAATTCACCAAAAACTTTGGATTGAGATTTAAAGAGCCTGTGACTTTAAAGTATCAGGATTTCTTTCTTTTGCCTTCATTACTCCAAATAGTGTGAAGATAATCTATGGTTCATTATAAAGGATTTAAACTACTGCAAATCTTATTGATAAGTGGTAGATATGTGGATTGTTTTTCTTACTTTTTGTTCTCAAATATGAAATATTTGAATCTCAATCTGATTTTCAGAAATTGAAATGAAATAACTGGATTTTAGTGTCTTAGAAAACTATTCATACCCATTCATTTGTTTCAAATGTCTTCATATAACAATCAGTCTTTAATGTAGTTCATTGGAGGGCACTGAACAAAGCAACATGTTAGTTTCTTCTTTTTTCCTACTGTAAAAAAGGAAAAGAAGAGGTTGTGCATCTTTTTGCATTTTGCCCCCCTTTAATTTGATACTCCTAAATGAAATTACATGCAATAATATTCTTAAGAATCAATGAATGTTAGTCTCCTCCTCCCCAAAACAACAAAAATACTGAAGTATACTGCACAGTAAGTTACAAAAAAGACATAAATACACTTATGTTGTCCTTATTAGTAGAAACAGTTAATCCTAGGATTTTAAAAAGCATAAAGTTTTACTTTCTTCCAAGAAAACAATTTTCCTGCCTGACTTTCAACTACACAGTAGAGTAATTACTGGAGCAGTAAACTGAAGATGCCACCTCAGGCTGTGGGAAATTGTAATTGGTTTTTTCTAATACTTTATTGATTATTTGAAAATGAGCGCCACCTTAATCAATCATGAAAATAATTGTTAATGGACAAATTGCCGTGTGACAGGAGCCACAGTCAACAGAGTGGCTACATAACATTTTAATAGAAGTATCAATCTCTTACAAAATTAATAGTAGCAGTAAGTGATTTTATCTCTAAATAAAACTGAAGCCTGAAAACAGATGGGTTAATGCTTTTTACAGGTTTTGTTGTAAATGCAGTATTCTAATCAAGCCTTATAAATCCAAAGAGACAAAAATCAGATTTAACATTTTGTGACCCTTCAAATCTTATCCCAACATCCAGCCTCAAAAACATAATTTTTCAACCTGACATGCTGAAAAATACAAGAGTTGTTGCAGAGAAAAGCAGAAAAAAGCAGAAAAAGAATGTAAGAGAATACCATTCAAAGGTAACTGCTTTCTCCATTTGCAGTGAAATTACTAAATAGGAGCTACAAAAGAAAGTATTATCTAGAAAAGCAGAAAAAGTTTCCAACAGAGCTGTTTGAAGGGTTGCCAGGTGGGCAAATCAAAACCCTGTCCATGTAAAAGACTTTCTCCAGGGTTTAGCTGACATTGAAGTGGTGGTGTGCTGTTCTATTGTGAAGCCACGACTTCACAGTAAAGGCATTTGGAAGAAAAAAACCTAAAGTCAATATTTCTTGCAATTTCACAACAAATTCAGTTCCATGAGTTTTACAGGTGCTTAGAACATTTTGGTAACCTTCAGCAATTATGCACACCGGTGGATCTATCATAAACTGTATTAGAGTTTAGGCCACAATATTAGTAACAATTTTCCTCAGAGGACTGAAGGAAAATGAAATACTAGCAAACTCTGAATTCAAGCGCTACCTCCAGGGTTTCTAAGTAGTTTAATGCTGTGTTAGATATGTTTTAAAGTACGAAAATGAAAGTTCATTACAAATTTATGGTGCAGAGATGGATGGATGAACACATGAATGGATGGATAGAGAGATACCTATTTTGAAAATATAAATTTTAAAACCTAAATACTGCAATTTCCAGACTATTTAATGGACCTAAATGTAAGTCGAATCACTAACCTTGAAAAGAACAAATTGTGTCAATATATTGTCATTTAGTCACAAGTATCCACGCTACTACATTACATATTTACATAGGAAAATTGTTTTACCTCTTAGTTAAACACACAACAGTAGCATACATAAATACGTACCATAAGTGATTTTCCGAAGAGTGCTTTAAAAAAATACAGTATTCGACCACGAAAAGTCATTGATCACCGTCGTTTGCATACTAAAACTACTGAAGTCGTCTTCTTTAGTTTCCGTATTCTCTCTCTTTCGCTGTAACTCAATGTCACATTTGTCTCAAGGCAAATTCTCTCTAGAGTTTATGCTGTCTTCTTTGACACAGCAATCCAGTCTTTCGAAACCCGTTGGTTAAGAGCCAAATATTAGCCTCATCGTAGTGTTCAAAACGTGTGAAAAAAACCCTGCAGTTTATAGTCTGGAAATTACGGTAGGCAGCACATGCAAAAATCTTTAAAAATATTTCACAGAATCATAAACAAAGAATGCAGAAAAATCAGCAAACATTTCTTCAAGCAGCGATAGATTTCAAATGGAGTGTTAAAAAATGCTAACCAGGTGGCTAATATTTCTCTGATGACCTTATAACATTACATGAGCCCATTTTCTGTTCATTTTGAAATTGGATGAAGACAAAAACATTAAAAATGATTCAGGCAAAAAGTGTCAAACTGATGCCTAATTAGACATTTCGCCATCACAACAGACATGTTTGCCAAGTTGCGTATGCCTATTTGTGTGCAGATGATCGTATAAATGACTTGAAATGCATTGTAGGCAATATTCACATGGAAAACATGTGGGGCATTTACCATGCGAAGATAATTCATGAGGCTGGTCCCGTGTTGCCAGATCTGAGGCGAGGTGCAGCTCAGGGGCTTTACTCCAATTTCCTGACTGCGGTTCAATTCCCTGACCGCCCCCACAACCACATGAACGGCATCAAACATCAGCGCTGAAGAGAGCTGTTGAAAGAGAACGGGAGACAAAGGGAGGGAGGCAGAAAGGGCAGGATGGATGGAAACATGGGGAGGATGGGAAATGAGACAAGGCAGAAGATGTAATGAGGAGGGAGGCGCTAGCATTAATGATTGAAAGGATAACAGGAATAAAGGAGGAGAAGAGAAAAACAGACGTCGGGAATGAGTAAATAAGAGGGAAAGAGAGATGGATACAGTACATCAATAGCTATTAAATTGGAGCAAAGGAGCAGCTAAATCTCTTTAAATGGTCCATGAATCATCAGCAGGAACTGAGGAGCTTAATATTACATGGCAAACAGACAAAGCTTTATAAATAGTACAAAGCATTTGTTTGCACAAGTCCGTGTTTGTTTGAGACACTAACCGCAGGGCCGGGATACGTCAAATCGCAGCCCTCCCTCCATGAAAGGTTCAGGCTCCTGATGAACTCCAAATAGAACGGATGTGTGGTGTTGAACATGGAGAAACCCACAATGTTGGACTGCTCATCCACAATGTCATCCAGTCTCAGGAGGGGAAAGTCCTGAAGAAGCAAAGGAGAAATAAAAGGGCAGAGAGAAAACATTCAGATGAGAGGGAAGATTGGCAACACAGTGCTGTTCAAAAAATATTCAAAAGGTTATTTCTCACCTTTTCTCACATCACTGCTACAAGCTTTAATGCATATTATTTGTATTTCATAAGACAGATCAACACAAAATAGCTCATAACATATCTATTTTGTTATGAGCTATTGAGCAGTGTTATGAGCTGCTCAATAGCTCATAACACTGAGCTATTTGTAATGAACTTTGCAATGAACTTTCATTTTCGTACTTTAAAACATATCTAACACAGCATTAAACTACTTAGAAACCCTGTTATGTGTTATGAGTGTTATGAGCAGTGACATTATCACTGACAAATAATGTTAATAATTTGACATTATTTGTCTTAATTTGACAAATAATGAATAATTGCCAAATTTTTTACTACATTTCAGATTTTTTAGGTAAAAATCTGAAATGTGTCTTGAACTGGTATTTAACCCTCCTGATTAAACACTTTATAGAATTACAACTCCTGGACAGATCCCCTAAACATAAATATTCAGGTCTTGTCACATCTTCTCAACCTATTTCGGTCTGGGCTTTGACTGGACCATTGTAACATACGAGTGCGCTTTAATCTAAACCATGCCACTGCAGGTCTAACTTTATGTTTTGGATTTGTTTTGTGGAATAGTAAACGTGTACAACTAAAAAGCTAGGTATAAAAATGTTTAAGTTTCATACATTACCAAACTTTTCTTCAAAGTACTTTAAAAATTGGCAGTACTATATTTTATTTAAGGGCATCGGACAAAAGAGGGCTGGATACATTTATATGCAGTACAGACCAAAAGTTTGGACACACCTTCTCATTCAATGAGTTTCCTTTATTTTCATGACTATTGACATTGTAGATTCACACTGAAGGCATCAAAA
>CAEFZX010012984.1:0-21510 GCA_903066825.1 Alfaro cultratus | reverse complement strand
TTGTTCATGACAAGCTGAAAGTCTGAAAGAGATTCCTTCTTAAGTTTTGAGATGGAATTAAACTAGAAGGCAAAAAAGGTGTCCGTTTTCACGAGGTTTCCTTGGCTGCAGCACTGCACTCTATTTACGGGTCTGATTAATTGCTTTTTTTATGATGTAGAGCTATGAACCTGGGGCATAGCTCCCCATTTTACCAAGGTGCAGGCGAAAACATCACAGAACTGGATTGATGGAAAACACAACAGAAGGGAGGAGCAAAAGGGACAGTGGAGGTTTTGATTTTATAATAAATTTCTCTCTGACAGCAGGGCCTCTGTTATCTTTATGTGTGGTCTGAAAAGAGTGAGTGGGGAGTGATCATACATCTGCACAGCATTGTGTAACTGTTTATCAAGTCCTTCACGTGTTTATTTAGTTCAGATGATTGAGGTTGTGTAATTGTTTACACCGGGGCAGCTTCTTTTTCAAATGAAGTTGAGTAATTTTACTCTCTTGTAAAAAGTTTAGTTCACTGGAAAATCCACCCTGAAGTAGACTGCTTTCCTGTAAACACTGACCTTTTGCTTACTCACTGACAACCACATAGCAAAACATCACACACAGTGCCTTGCAAATGTAAAGATTACAGTGTCTGCTATTGCCTCTTTGCAAAATGGTTCAAACTCCAACAGACTGGTTGGAGAGCAATCAGAGGTCTTTAGTTTTAAAGTGCTGCTGCATGTTCTCAATTGAATTTAGATCTGGACTTTGACTAGACCGTTCTATCACATGAATACGTTTGCGTGTCAGCAACTTAATTGTTCTCTATAACTGCTAAGCAATGTTAGGCCCCAGTCTGAAGTATTCTGCAGCCTCTAACAGCTGTTCTTCCAGAATCCCCACAGGAGGATTCTGCCAACACCATGTTTTACATTGTGGATGGTCTTTATAGGTAAATTATGCTTGTAGACTGGAAAGTTCAATTTTGATCTCACCTTATTCCATGTTTGCTGTGACTGCTATGTGGTCTGTGTGGAACTGCAAACAGGACTTCTACTCTTCCATAAAGACCCAATTTGCAATAAAACACTAAAACAGGAGTCTGCAGCCCACAACTCTGCTAGTGGGTCTTATGCTGAAATGATTAAAAACAATTGGTTTTCAAATATAGATATCAAAACAAATTCAGTTTTGAGACATGTTTCAGTATTTTAATGGAATAATTGCATTGAACTTTCAGATTGACAATGAAAGTATTAGGAATATTTCATAGTTCTTGTCCTCAGGTTGGAAACTGTAATAATTATTTTTTTTTTTCATCATATTTGCTCAGATATCAACATCCCATAGAAGACAATGTACCATTCTCTTTTTACAAATGTTTGTTTTTCTTAATTTTCATTTAACAAAATTAACAAAGAATGGAGGGTCAATGACAGATTGAGCTGTTTGGGGAGATTTCATCAGGAAAGACAGAGGAACCCATAAAACTTTATTCTGGACTGAAACAATCCTGAAGTTAACTCTTATGAATAAAGTTACATTCCAAGTTATCTGCTTATTTACAGAAAGCGAATTCTCTATAATTTCTAGGGACTTAAACTTTTGTTTGACTTCACAGACACTACATTTGCAGTGATATGTCTCTTCACTCTCAGCTGTTAAGTTGTGTTAGATTTACACCCTAAAGGTTTAATTTCCAGAAAATCAAATGTAGAACTTGCTGAAGGTATTTTAGATTTTAATTATTTAGGTACTTAAGCCATCTGACTTCATTATCCAATGTGGATACCAAAGTTTCAAAGAATAGCAAAAGTTGCAGAACTGAAGAGTTAAATTATGATGCTTTTTCCCTTTGACCTGGAAACATACATACTCACAATCTTTTTTGCAGACTTTTAGTGTTTGTAACAATAGATGAAATATACTGTTATTTTTTGTAATAGTTACCGCAACAATAAACAAATCTCTGGGGCATATTCAACTCAAGTGTGATGTCTTTGCCACTAGACTGGCTTAAAAAAGACTTGTGTGTGCAGAGCTCTGTCATCATGCATCATCTATGGAAGCAGTGGGTATGTGTGAATTACAAGGTCTTCATGCCAAATTTGGAAAGCAAGATTTAAGAATGGAATACAGCGAAGCACCTTACAAATATAGATAGTAGTATGTTGTTTTTTGTTTTTTTTTCCAATGTTTGCAGTCAACTTTCCAGACCACTAAAAGATGGGTCATTTCACTCTGTGCATCTTGTCTCCTTTCAACTGAAGATTGAGGAATTGTGCCATAACCAGAGTCTGTGTATCATTTTGGTTTGGTCCAGCTTTTTTCTCAAAACCTCACACAATAAACAGAAAGTATAGGCCTGTAAAAATCAGAAAGACTTTTTTTTAATCTATTATAGAAACACATTGACACAAGTAGATTAGAGTAAACAAACAAAAACAACATATCTGTAGGATGTTAAGAGCTAGCCTGATTTTGTACTTTTTTCCTATTTGTGTAAAGGCTATCTCTGTTCCTATCATGTCTTTGTAGTTTTCTTGTAACCCTTTCCTGTTTCCATTTTGCTTTTGCAGAGTTGTAGTCACTTGTAGCAGGAACTGTGTGTCTCATTGTGTTTCTACATGCAGCCAGGTGTGGTTTCTCCATATAGAGGTATGTCTCATTGTGTTGAAGGAATCTATAGAAAGGAGGCAGAGTGTGAGAGTGTCTGGGTAATCATGTTGACAGTTGTATAAGAGCCTGGAGCTTGTTGGGACTAGATGAGTGTGTGTGTCCATTGTAGATGCCATTTGTCTGTTAGCAAAGGCACTTAAACAAGTTATTTCATATTTTTCTTGAGTGAGAATTTCTTTTTTTTCTGACTTCTTTCATCTGCTACCTGCTGCACTGTAATGTTGTTTCCTCATAGGAAGGTGTGTGATGCAGAGAGGAATCCATAGAAGCTGCTACAGTCATACTTTTATCTCTTTTTTCTTCTGTAAGCATAATTTTAAATGGTGATTAAAAGTATATGATTGTTTGATTCTATTTAGTTTGCTTATTTAGTGCCAATTCACAGCAGAGGCTTCAAGTAGGGTTGCGCTGATCGGCTCTACTGCCAATACCAATTTATTTATTTATTTATTTTTTATCAAGAGGACAGTAGCTGACCTTTGCGGAGGTAGATAAGATGGGGAGATGTGATTGGTTTTAAATTTTTTGGCCAATTTTAAGGAAATCAAAGCCAATATATATCACTCGGTGCACTCTGTGTTTCACTCTGGATCTCTTTTAGAACAAAAAGAGATCCAGTTTTTATACAGGAGATTGGTTAGATCAGTAGCATAGTGTCTACAGCCTGGAATATTACCTCACATGATGCCAGTTTGTTGGAAAACTGTATTCCAAAAATGTTTACTTTTCTGTTAACCTTTTTGTCCTGTAAGTCTGATTAATTGCATTTTTCATGCGTTTTTTTAAAGTGAAAACAGGCAGCTTATTCTCTCCCCTCTGACAGATCGGTCATAATCAGAAGAGTTTGTTTATATTATTTCTATTGGTGGTATTTCCTTTGTCTCTATTATTTACAGTTCAATTTGACGACTGTACTTTGTGTTTACTTATTCAGCACTTTCTGACCTCAGCTTTGTATGAAACTCCAGGAACACTCAAGTCTTTGTCCTACAGTTTGCTGTCATATAAACTCCAAATATCGTGTATGTTGAGGCAGCACAGCAGGCCTGTTGCAGGCGCCAGCTTGTTTACAGAGCTCTTTCTGCAGTTTGCATTTGTTTGGAGCCATGTGATAGAACTCAGGTCTCTGATAATGGAGTCTAATACCCCTCCTCCTGTGCCTCGTTTCTCTTCGTTCAACCCCTTCACACCTCCCCCCCTCCCTACGCTTTGCAGCTGTTTTTGTTCTGCTTGATTTACTTTCCATCCAAAATGTTATTTCAAATACAGACTTGTACCCATTTAGCAAGCATAAGAATAAGCTTGTATGTTTATGTTTCCCGCTCAACTTTGCAGACAACACTCCAGTCAGAGAGAAGGGTAGATATAACACGGAACAGTACTGGCCCGCTTCTCCCTTAAGAGAAGGGAGTTTGAGCTACAGCTCAGTCTTCACCTTTACCCTGGGGTCAGTTTACAACTTGTCAAGCCTTGAGTTGTCAAGGGTCATCATTAGAGTTTGTGGAAATGGTCTTACCAGTGTTGTAACAAAGGTTCATCTAACTTTGACCAAGTGTCTCTCAGCTAATGATGCTCAGTAGTCAAGATTAATGCTTTTATGTAATTATTTAAAAACAGGATGTCTTTGCACTCACTAAAATGGGGCACGTTAAAAATGTTCCTGATTTAAATGTGATTATTTTTTTTCTGCTAAAGTGGTCTTAAAATGTCTGGAAAAAAATTGGAATTTCACTTAAGATTTTTTTCAGGAGTAGAGATGTATTTAAGACTATAATAAGGTATTTCTTGTTCTGTTGTCTAAATTATGGATTTCTGACCAATTCCAACCAATTCCTTCAGTCATGGATTATTATTAAGCTGCTGTTATGAAAACAGAGCACACATTACTGGTATTTACCATATAAGGTGTGAAATGTATCTCTTTAGACAAAACTATGCTATAACCATCCATTTGGTCACCCATTCATATCTCTATTTGTCTATTCATACCTCCATTCTTCATCCATCCACACTTCCATCCATCCATCTATCTACCCTTCCATTTGCTTAGCCATCTGTCCATCCAACTGTCAACCCATGCACCTATTTGTTCATCCATCCACCTCTCCATTATATCCGTCCATCATTGAACAGATAGACAAGTTTAGATAATGTTCATTCATTCACCTCTCTATCTTGCCATCTGTCCATGTGTCCTCTATCATCCATCATCTTTCAGCTTCCATTTTAAAATTTTATATTAATACATATAAATGGTCAAAAATCTTTCTCAGAAATGTAGGAAGGAAAATGTGCGGGTACAATAGCATGTTGACATTGGATCTTTGTCTTCTTTTCATTTCTCAGGGACAGTACCGGCCCGCTGACCTCCTCTGCCCAGAATCCTACACTTGGGTTTCTGTGGAGCAATGCATACCGCTGCTCAAAAACTCCCGCTATGCTCGTTTAAATCAGGATCCTAATGCAGGTATGGCTTTTTGTTGAAGGTATTTAATACTATAAGTAAATGAGTCAGTCCTATTCTACATTAGTTCAGAATTATTTCTAAAATTAATAACCTACCAAGCCACTGATGCTCCTTTCTTGGCAGGCCTCAGCAAGTTAGACACACATCTTCTATCTTCTTGTGTCTTTACATAAGACAAATTAATCTTCTGTTTGCTCCTTTAATTTATGCAGTTTGGCAGTGCACTTTTAGAATGACATGAAGTCTGCATTAAATAAATTGTTATAGGAAATGGCAAAAGATTGTTTCTGTGAATGTAAATAGTGGAGAAGCAAGCATGTAACTCCTGTTTCCCTCTCCTTATTAATCCAAATAACAAAATACAGTATGTGTCAAACAGGAAAGAGCCACCAATCAGGAGTAAAAGTAAACACGTGGAGACAACAATTGTGAAAGAGATTGGGTAGGATACACATAGTAAACAATAAAGGATGCAATCACAGTTGTATTATTTTAGTGAAGGAAGTGACAAGTTGTGCTGAGAGCTGTTTACTGGCACCAGCAGAAAGAAAACACTCATTCATATTGAGATTGCTTTGAGAAACATTTCCTATGTTTGCTTTTATTAGTTGTACTAAAATTTTCAAATCATCAAACAGATTCTAACACCAAACAAAGATAACCTTAGTCCATGCAAAATGTTTTGAAATGTTGTTTTTGTTGCATATGTGATAAAAGCAGTCTAAACCAGCCTGTACTTATGTGTGAAGTATTGGGGTGAACCACACTTGGCAACAACTACTACCATTGAGAGTTTGCTAAAAATATATATATACTGTATATATATAACAGCCTTTATTACTTAACAGTGACTTTTAAGTCACTGTTAAGTAATTTTGGATCCCTCTTCTTTGCAGAATGGTTATAATTGAGCTATTGAGCATGAAAGGGCTGTTTTAGGTCATGCCACAGCATCATTATCTGGTTAAATCCAGACTTCAAGTGAGCTTGAACTTAAGGAGCTCCTGTTCAGTGATTGTTGTTCAGGTTTTTTCTGCTACAGAACATAAGCAATAGCAATTCAGTCCTATAAAGCATCCCTGGACCATATTACCACTGCTATGGCTGACTATATGTTTGATATTCCGGTTCTGAAATGCTGTCAGTTTCCAACCAACACACTCTTGTCCCATCAGTTCACAATGCATTTTTCCAGAAAACATGGTGGCACTTATTTTATTCTTTGCAAACTCCTTTTATTTTACTCTGTAACAGAAAAGTAAATTAAAGAAATAGACCCTAAGTTATTAAAGCAAGAAAGAAACACCTTTGTTAAAAAATATATATAACTGCTGTCCTAATGAGGTGTTTAAAGACGGCTAAAGTTCACATAACTCTCCCATTCCATTGACTAAAATAAAACATAACTCATTTCACCAAAAATCCCTCATTTGTTAATTTTATTTTTCTATTTTTATTTCTTTATTTTATTAATTTTAGTGTCTTTCTTTTTATTTTGAAATCTATGGAACAATTTTGGGAAAGTTATTTTATTTTTACCTCTGTAATCTGTGACATTGTTTCCTTCTTCCCCATTCTGTTTGTGGCTGTTACGGAGTTTCTCATTGAGCTCCTGTTAATTTACTTCCTGAAAGTTGTTATGCACGGTCTTTCTGCTAGCATTTTGTTAAGATGTTAGTTTTGGTTTCTATATAGATTCCAGCAGCAAATGGGATGATTTTATTGAGCGTTAGGCTTTACTGTTGCAGCCTGAGCGTGAACAAGTTGACCTTGCCTTTCCAGCCCTGTCAGTGTTTTTTATGTGGTTCCTTTGTCACGGGCAGGTGAGCTGATGTCGACTGGATGTTTTTCTTGCTGCTGAACTGTTTTATTCCATTCCTTGCAGATATGTTATTACTCATTTCTTTTTCTTTTTTGTTTGCTGAGCTTTCTTGTTCATTTGTGAAGACTTGTGTATTTTAACTTCACTTTATGCAAATTGTTATGCATTTCAATTGTTAATCACAGAGATCTGTCGGTGGTGTGTGTTTCTTTTATTTATATTTGTGTTGTCATGTTTCAAAATGTGTAAAATGTTTTAATTGGCATTTAACGCAAAATACTGGTGAAAGCTTGAGTCCGCTCATGGCTGTTAAGGAAGAAGGTGGGTGTTTTTCCTGCTGCTGAACTGTCTTATTCCATTCTGTACTGAAAAAACACGCCATCAGTTAGGCTGAACTGCAGCTCCCTGCCTTCTTCATTTACACAATGAAGAACTTTAATGGTGGTCCGGTTGGAGTAACTCTGAGCCCGGCTGTTGCTGACACATTGAGTGTCCAAATGTGTCTGTGACCCCTGGTGAACATCAGTCCGTACACGCATACGTAGACCAAATGTACAGCACATATGTAGCATCTCTCACACACTCACAATCATTGTTTGTTTGACAGGGAGAGAAGTTGGGCCATCGGCCGTTCAGCAGGATAAACATGGGAGAAAATGTGCGGGTTGTCTCTTGTTTGCCTTTAAATGCATCCAAGAGGCGCCAGCCAGGATACACAAACAATAAGTGGCAATTTGTGTAATTTCATGCATCGAAATGGTGCATTTTCATTCTGTTGGTGCCTTTAATGTTCCTGATAGTAAAACATATCAGTTAGCAACTATCTGACGTACTTTGGTGTTAGTTACAGTAAATGGCACCTACCTGATGTCACCCACTTATCTCCCCTCTGCCTCCTGACTTCTCTACTATATTTCTGCCTTATTGCATTCCATATCTTGTCTATCAGTCAGACACTCTCCCTTGTGCCTCACAATGCTTTCAGCTCCTTAGCCTGATGAGTGCTAATGTTCCCAGTCTGAGTGGGAGCTGATGGATTCGCTCCCCTCTTACTGGGCCCTGCAAAGGTTTTCATCCCCCTTGAATATTTTCTTGGATGTTTCGCAAATTTTTGTATGTGCTTTATTTGGATTTTATGTGATAAATCGACAAAAAAAAATAAGAAAAGGGTGTAGTTTGTTTGTTTTTTCAGTCCTCATGTACTAATACTTTGTTGAACCTCATTTAGCCACAACTGCAGTTTCAGGTCTACCAGCTTTGCATCTAGACACTGTTATTTTAGGTGAAATCAGCTCAAGTTCAACCTGTTTAGATGGAGAAGTATTAAAAACTATATTTTTAATACTTGCCCCAATTTCAGTCAGATTTAGGTCTGGACTTTGACTATGACATTCTAACACATAAATTTAATCTAAACAATTCTGGCTGCATCTTTATGGTCATTGTTCTGTAACAAGGTGAATATCTCAGGTCATTCTTATTTTAGCCTGACAACTAAAATGTGAGCTGGAAATAGAAGATAAATTCAAGCTCAATGAAAATGCTTTCATGTATGGGTTCATAATAATCACACAGACTTTAGCAGATGAAATCCCATGCTGACAGCAGCTGGAAAGTCATGAAACAGACTCTGCTTTGACAATAAATATGGTTCTGGTTTAATATGGCAAGATCTTATCGTTTTCCATGTTTTCCCTACTGCTCTTCTCCTGCTTTGAACACAAGTTAACCTTGATTTTCATAGCAGTAATGACAATAAGATCCTTTACATTTAAAAGGATTGAGGTCAACAACAGATTAAGAATCTTTCAGCTGCTAACATCATTCAAGCTTTTGGGCCTCCGCTGTCAAATAATGGACCTCTCATACACAACACTTCTGTCTTGGCCTTTTCCTTTTTAAATGCAAGTCCCATTTTGGATCTTCAACATTAGGTCACAGGAAGTGGTCATAACCCAATGGCTTTTTGACCCTCTTCTGGTGTTAAGAACTTTGGGGATGGAAAGGATGAGAAGAAGAAGCGTGGCAAGATGTCAGGGCCCCAAACCTCAGCCCTGACCCTCAACACTCCTCTTCCCCCTGACCCTTGAACTCCAACCTAGAAGGTTCTGCGACCTCAGAACGGCGTGTCACTGAATGTCCGGTTGGCCTGACAGGAACAGGATCTGGAACCGCTCAAAGTGAGGAACAGGCACTGGCGGAGGTTGAAGCGAGCAAAGAAGAAAAGGAAAGTTGTTTATGTGAGGAGCGGATGTTTGGGTTTTCTGGAGTAGGAGGGAGAGATAAACCCTCTGTTCAGTGTTAGTGCTGCGGTTAATGAACCATCTTAAAGCTGCACGCTGCTACCCGCTGTGTTCTGTAAAGTCTTCACCTCTTAATATCTCCATCGAGCGAATGAGTGTAACTCCGGTTACTGTTAAAGTGTCCTGTCACTGTGAAGAGAAACATAGGGAGGCAAATCGCCTTTAACCTGAGGTGAGTTTAAGTTAGGAACCATCAGATATTTAAATATTTTCACTCTCATCCCCTCAGCTTACATTAATTCTTCATGGACCAGAATACTGGCGATTGGGGAGTTGCATAACATCTTTTAAAATCCCTCATGAGGAAACCTAGTGTACCACTGATTTTCTTCTTCACATTGCTCCACCATTCTTCAGTTTCCAGACTCAGCAGTTTTTTTCAAGAAGTGGATCGTTAGCTGTATCCCTGCACTCCAGGGAAACACAGCTAATAAATAAAATATGAGTTTCCAGGAGAGTTTTAAAACTCTACCTGAAGGATAAAACACATTTCTCCTTGCCTTAAGGTAGTTTGCTTTGCTTTGCGGAAGTATTCCAACCCCTCAGCCCTTTTTCACTTAGCTACATTAAAACCACAAAGTTTGACATTATTAATAGGGATTTTATAAACCTCTTCACTCTGATGCCAATAAATAAAAGCAGTACACTTGTATGTTAGTTAATGTAAGTATGAATGCAGTTAAGTAAAGTTTATTTATAAAGCACCTTTCACAGACACAGAATTGTAAGTGCTGTTCAACATAAATTACATTTAAATTGTATGTCGTGAATCAAAATAAAATCATGAAATAAAGTCAAAATGGTCTCTGTGTTTTGTTAGAGAACATTGGTTAACATACTGCGTCATGAGCCCCAAGGTACACTGGGATTAAAAAAACTACCACAACATGTCACCCTGAACCCAGCATTCTTCATAGTGAAGTATGGAGGTGGGGGAATGATGCTCTGGATAAGTGTATTTAGCTTCCTTGAGTGCAGCTAAATATATGAAGTTGAGGCAGATCATCTTATCAATATTTTGATAATTAGGTGATTACATGCAGAATGCAGGTGCCACTGGTTTGTAAAGATGATTAAATGTTATTTGGTTCTCAGTATTAAAAGAAAAAAAAAAGATTGGATTTGCTCATTTTGAATCTTCTGCATCCTGTTCTCTTCCAATGCCACTTCCTGTTCATCTGTCTCCATACCGTATATCAAAGCAGGTTCCATAATGTTTTCACCTCTATTTTACACCACCATGTGTTTAAACAGTGAAACTCTGAATTACGTAAATTAAAAAACTTTCCCCTTTGTTTTGACTTCACTAACCTGATGAGGTGATGTTCCTTATTTTCTCTAATAGACCAAACCATCGGGTCTGAACTTCAGATGTTGAGTTGCAAATCTTAAAAGTCATGTGTTTCAAGTAGTTTAGCAGTACCAGTGAACAAGAGAAGAAAATGAGTCATTGCTTTCTGCTCATGCTGACTTTGAGAATGGCATGCGTTCTTCTTACCTGTTGAGTATATTTGGGTTTGGTTGGCTCGCCAGGCGCGCCCTGCTGTGCCCTCCTCCTCCTCTTGGCGCCAGCTGTTAGCGGCTTGGCTCAGCCCCTCTCTCTTGGAGGCAGTCGTTTAAGTGTTTGAGGGTCAACATTTTTCACCTTTTTTTCCATCTGAGTCTCCAGAGAGCAGCTCGTAGCTTCTGGACACACGCAGACAAGGTAGCTGGCAGTGCATGGCATGGGCTCTGTGAGTAACACCAACTAACTATCCAGCTCACGCGCTGACTCAAACCTGAAGGCACAGGAGAGTTAGATTCCCTCCAACAGCTTCTCGGAATAATGAGGCATCCTTGCCAAGGCACTCAGAGGTTAATTCAAATGAGCAGAGAAAAATAAAAACCAAAGTTTATGGGGTTGGATGCATCCACAATGGTCCTGATTTAGTTTTTATATGTGCTTTGTTTTTGTCTAGGAGACTCTCAGGCGGTGAAGGATGTGGGCAGAGCGCTGGTGCTGCACAAGCGGACCGTCATGCCCTACATAGTGTACAGCTGCAAATTTAAGGGCCGCAGCGACACGGCCGAGGTGCAGGAGTACGCCAGCTTGGTCGGTCAGGACTGCGCAGAAAGGATCTTACTCTACCGCTCCTGAACACGGAGCATCATCCCACTTCCACCTCGCCCTGGAGAATCATCTGTTTTCTTTGTCTCTAAAAGAGCTCCCTACTGCAGCCTCACTATGCTTTCTTCAACACAATCTACTGTGAGCAGGTACCTAATCATACATACAGCCCAGTCAATAAGAATATCAATGAAAAGCTAATTTAAATCAGACATTTTGATGACTATGGCTTACAGCTAAACATTTTTTAGGACCATTAATTATACATCAGAAAAAAATATATATTAGTACAGAGGATTCCTATTTCTGTATTCCTTTTTTGCTATTTATATGTACATATACATAACTTTATCTTTCATTCGCTTGACGGAAAAATTTCACCCAGCAACATTAAAAACTCAAAGATGGATTCATGCAATTTCAAGAAAACCTAAAGGGTCATTTTGTTTGTCTTTTTTTGGCTTCTGTCCCAGTTTAATATCAGTGTTTTAACCTGTACCTCTGGTATTTAAACTGAGTATGAATTAAAGGGGTCAGACAAGAAAACAAACCACTGAAACAATAATTTTTAAACAGAACAAAGGTATAAAAGTTTACAAACTGTGTCAAAGCATTGTAGATTTTGAAACAGAGCTGATCTGAGCTAATCCAGATGGCAACAAAAGCAGGAAATAGGTCTTTATCAAGTGTGTTTCAGGATTTGTAAAATATACAGATAATCAGCACAGACTAATGAAAATTCATGAAAATTTTAAATTTTGTATTTTTTTGTGCTTAAATTTTCAGAATGCAAAAGAAACTTACATGAAAATTTCAGGCTAGAAAAGTGTTTCAGTAAAAAAAAAAAAAGGAATACTAAATCCAAGAATGTTGACCTACTTAAATTTATATCTGTGTATTTTACAATATACAAGCTTGTTAGTTGATCAAGGTTCCTCTTTCATCAACTGCATCAATACAACATTGCATGAAGGCACAGGTTGCTTTTTTCACCACACTTTATCCTTCCACTCAATTTTCCATCATTATGCTCGGTAACAGGACTCCGAACATCCAGCTTCTGTCACAATGACCTTTTGTCCAATAAAGGGTGTCATTGACTGCTGGTTTTTATGCTGTCGTACTCAAGTGAGGGTGTAATTTTTCTGAGGAATTTGTGGTTTTCATTAGCTGAAGGCCATAATCATCCAAATGAATTAAGTTACTGAATTAAATGACATTTTCAGTGATGTAATTTATTGAGATGTTTTTCTGACTTGCTACAAGAATGGTTGATGGGATGTTTTTTTTGAGACAACAATCAGCTTGAATTCTTCTCTTTTAAACCATCCTTAAATTTTATGTTGAAGTTTTTATGTTGGGAACCAGCATCGGGTTAGAAACCTGACTTCAGTTTGACTTCACTACTTCCTTAACGGCATGTTCTGTTTTGAAAGTCAACTATTTGTCTTTGTTTTACTTTTATTCAATAAGAAACACATTTATTGTCTCATATTAAACTACAGTAACTTAATGACTTTCATGTACAAGATTACTTTAAACAATGTTTCTGTTTTAAGTGTAATTTTCTTTATATAGTCTCTGTTTTTTGTTTGTTTAAACCAAATAAACAGTTTGCATACTCAATAATTTAGCTCTCTTATGATTTCAGCTCAGATAACTTTGAGTTCCCCTGGATGACAGAGTTCCTCATCCTACTTTGCGGACTGAATCTAAATGTAGGAGTCAGTCATTTCAGTTTAGTATGAAGTGATCCTTTATTTGACCATCAATAGTAGAATTTATTTTAATTGGCAGGCAAATGGAAGCAGACACTGCAGATATAATGAAATGACATTACTCAAAAGTCATTTTATACATAAAGAAGAGAGAAGGAAACTTTATGTTAAGGGAGAAAATTACATTATAAGAAAAACAATACTGTTCTATAATTAACATTATTTAACACTGACACTGTGGTATGATTACTTTTTAGCCAATCAGGAATGTGGCAATATTAAATTGACATTTTTATAAATGCAGGATCAATTGGCCTTTACTTAATGGTTTTGCCCTAATCAAAGCACATTGTGCCCTCAAAAAACTGCTGCTGTGGTGTTGAAAACAGAATTGAGTATTTTTCCTTTTATGATTGTGGTATAATGACTGCTCTACTTAAATTACATTTTAATCCAGGGTGAGTTGGACTCATGCAGCTTGATAAACACCAGGAGTTGGAATAAAATTTTTAGTCAATTTAACTATTTTGTGTTGATTCGTCTAAAATAATAAATACACAAGTTTGTGGCTGCGAGAAAATTAGAAACAGTTAAAGTAAAATAAAAACTCTAACTCACTTTCAGTCATGCAAGCGGCTTGGTGTCAGCTTGACCCAGCCCAGCAACTCTGGTGTGGCCTGACTCGCCTGTCTTCACCTCAATTCATCAAAACAAAATATGGAGTCGGCCCTTCCAGGTTAAAGCCAACCTGGGTTTGAGAACAGTCCATGTCCAGGGAAATTAGAAAAGGCTGACAGGCTAATTCTTCACGACGGGAACACCGACGCTGGCTAGAAGCCGTGTTGGATGCACTCTTTCTCTCCCACATTAGGCTTGCTTACACACATACACACACACTCCTGGCACCGTCAAGAGCACTTTAAATTTTGGTAGAGGGCAGAAGCCAGTTCTGTGGTGGAGCTCTCACTGTAAAAACAAGTGGCTCAGACCAGCCATGGAGTTTATAATGAGCCCTTAATCCTTCAAGATATATACTTGTGTCACACTCTATAACTCTTATGAAGGAAGAGGACCATGATCTGCTGCTGGGACGCCGTTCAGCCAAGGGTCAACATCTGCAGATTTAAAAGTCTCACTGATCAGGCAGGAACATGTTAAATTCTCCCTTTTCCATAAATTGCACTTAGTTGATTCGAATGTGTTTTTTTTTAAATAAATAAACTATTTCTAAAAAGCAGAAAACGATCCTCTTATATACAGAAGTTTTATTCGATGGTAACAAACACATTGACGTTGAGATTTTCAGGTACTGAAATTCAAGACAACAAACTAACATAAACATGCATCGCCACTGACACTAGATGAACAGATCATTGTTCTGTTGCATCTAGTTCCTAATTTAGGTTGAAATGTCCACTTCCTGCGATGCACCACAGACCCACAGCATGATGCTTCCACCACCTTGCTTCACAGAGAGTACAGCATTTGCCGCTTTGAAAGCCTCACCTCGAATCCTCCGAACACACCTCATCATTATATCCAAAACTCTGGCTCTAGTTAACTCCCTATTAGTATAGTTAACACTGACAATCCTTCCAAGTCTCCATCAATTCCAATGTGTTTTGGTCTCAAAGTGTTAGTTTATGTGAAATTGCCAGAGGTGTTAGAAAGTTTCATCTTTCTAACACGAGTTAGATTTCTAGAGTTTCACTCCTCTCTCAATCTATCACTCTGTCCTGTACAAATGTGTACATTATGCTTATGCTGTGATGCTGATTATGCTACCAGCTACATGCAAAGGATTCTTACAGTAACTTTGATGTGGACCCCAGGAAGAATAGTTTCTACTACGTTTGAGACTAATGGGGATCCTTAAATAAACAAATAAACATTTAATGGGATAATAATGAAAGAAGACTACATAAACTTAATTTTAAAGAGCTAAATGGTGGAGACACAGAAACCATAGGTCTGTTCCAACAGGCTAGAATTGGTTCTGGAAGGGACACCTCAGGGTAACCTCAACTTGAAACTTAGTGAAAATGTGTGGACTATGCTTAAAAGTCAAGTCCTTCATTGCAAATAAATGAATGGATTCTGTCAAAAAGAGTGGTCAAAGGTCCAGCATGAATTATGGGAGAAGCTTTTTGATGCCTACAAAAAGCTTGTTGTTGCTTTGGAACTCTTTAGGCATTTATTTAAAAATTAGTGGGTGTCTATGTATAGAGTTATACACACTGATGTTTCTAACCAGAACTCTAGACTGTAGGGTTGCATTTGGTGAAAATAAAGATTAAGGAAGTGGTGAACCCTTCAAACTTTCCTCCTCCTCTCATGATGTGTTGTGGCTTTATGAAAATGCGTCATAATAGGCTGAGAAAAGAAGATTACACAGCATGAAATAATAATAATAATAAAAAAAAAACAAGTCCGGAATGAAAGACGAGGAGTCTCCAAGTTTGAGGTTTTTCCTATTTTTCCAAACTTGCATGTGGAAATCATGAAGAAGAATTAAGAAAAAAAAAATCCCTCCACTGTTTACATAAATCTAAGAGTGACTACGTTTCACAGTTTGCCTCTGCACTCAGTCAGATTTGCTTATTCTAATCTGTTTTCTATATGATATGAACACAGAGACACTCAGTTTCAGGGTAGCTGTCATCCACCAGCATGCACTCAGATCGCATCTGTTGCAGGTATGAAGGAGCCAGTATGTGACGCTGTCTTCCTGTTTGTAAATATGAAACTTTATGTAGGCAGCAAAGTGTTTGATCTCTATCTTTGTTTTCCTTCTTTGGACCTTCAGCGAGCAAATCTGCACGCGTTGCACGCAAAGCCTTGCTTTATTATACCAGAGGGCAGTATGTAAACACTCCCTCAGCCCACAGCTAGTTGCTACTGCTGCATGTTTCCATGCATGTGTGCGTGTGTGTAGCATGTTTACTCTATCTGACTTTTACGTGTGTGTAATGCTACTTGTTTGGACTGGCATCAAGTAACTACAGTGCAAACTGGCGTGTTTTTGTTTGTTTCCTTGGATTTTCCCCCATGCCCACTCTTCTGCTCATCGTCATTGTTCAGTTGTAATGCAGATGTGTAATATAGGCTCATGTTTGTACTGGCACCCACGCCAGCGGAAGCTCCCAGGCTGGAGGAAGTGCTGGGATCCTTTTGTCCACGAGGGCCTCCTGGATTAAGCGTATCATGCCCTAAATGCAGGCCTTTCTCCTGCGGATTATCCAAAAGCAGAGAGGGGAGGGAGGGGGTGCCCACTCTCTCTCACTCCCACTGGGGCCCTGTCACCCGAATTCAGCACACTGTCACTGCGGCGCTCTCTGGAACCCCTCACTGGGGATGCAGGACATGAGCAGAGACACTGTACGCCCAGAGACAGAGCTAAAGTGATTAGCTTGTGTTATTAAAGGAGCGTAGAAAATGCATTTTGACATGGGGCTTCAAGTTGATCCAACTCACTGTTGGACACAGTGGAAATAACCCACAAGCATCACATTATTATGTATATACAGTATGCTCAGGCATCCTGGGGATGAAGCTGGAATAATCTGAGCAGGATCGGCTGATTTATTGGTGAAACTGTTCACACTCCCTGCAGGCCTGACACGTTAAAGGGGTTTTAAAATGCACATATAAATCAGACTTGTTAATGGGGTGGATTTAATTCTGATGGATCAATGAGGGGAGATTCCACATTTAACTAAAGACCAGCCTCAAACAGATGTTTTCTGCATTTTAAAATATGAGAAGTATCGTTACTCCATCTTCAAACCCAAATGGAAACAGATGATTGTGAAACTGCCTGGATGAGTTTGGCGTCTTCTAACTCTGAGGTCACTGCTCACACCATGTTGGGGTCAACCATGCTGGTTACTACATCAGTGATGGTAGGATGTAGCAGGGGATGTACCGATGCACTGAGCCCTCATCTGCTGCTCCAGTCTCTCCAACTGCTATGCATCATGAATCTGATCCCAGAAATATTATTTTTCCATGTGGTGACTCAGAGCAACCCAACCCTTGCAAGTTAAAAAGGATTTTTTACTCCAACCCTGAAGAGGACGTATTTAATAACAGAGGTTGCACCTTTTTCTTGGTGTAAATATTTAATGAGTTGCAAAATTGTTAGTTATGCAAATACATAATTGTAGCAGTCAGTGACTGTTCTTGACTGAAATCATCTTGAGGGAGCCCCTTCTACTGAGCCACCAGTTGAAAGAAAATAATGGTTTTGAGGGTCAGTGTCAAGGGTCAATTGTGGTGCTTCCAATAAGAAATGCAATTAAAATCAATAAGTTTATTCATTAAAAACCTGCTGCGCCATCCTCCTCCTACCACTTCCTGTTGTCTTTGTCGTTTCTGTCTGTAGTAACATCTGGTTGTTGATCACATGACTCGAGTGATGCGAAAAAAGTTTTTCCATTGCTGTTTTGCAAAATACACTAATTTTTTATTAGAAAATGTGAGGCCATTAATAAAATGTAGCCTTATAAATCCAATTTGAGCGACTATATTGTCGATGGAAACACAGCTTGTGTCTTCTTCAGAGGTTTTTGTGTTGTTTCCTTTAATAGTTTTTAGTGCAGTGCTACTATAAGCAAGAGGGTAAACAGATGGTTTGATTCTTTTGACACAGTGCAGTGTGAAAGCGAACTGCACCAGCTGAAAATGTAACAAATATCGTTACATCGTAAAGGGGGCTTCGAACCAAGGCTATCTTATGAATGATGGTAGGATGGAACAGGAGATGAACAGAAGTACTGGGTCTTCCTCTGTGGTAATGCGAGTGCTGCTCCAGTTTGCTGTGGTGAAGAAAGCTGAGTCAAAAGCCAAGCTCTCTGTCTACAGGTCTGTCTACATTCCAACTCTCACCTATGGTCATGAGATATGAATTATGACGGAAAGAATGAGATCCCAGATACAAGCAGCTGGAAAGTTCTAAGTCCTGGTTTATTGCTGTTTAAAATATCTGATGATTTATTTTTAAATGTGCACTGAAAATAAGAGTGCCTTTTTACGAATCTCATGTACAGATAAAAGCCCAGTCATTTGTCATTAATTAATCATTTTCTGACTAAATGAGGTAAAGTGGGGCTCCCTGAGTGGGGATACTGATAAAAACTGCAGGGAGGTAAATGTCATCATCATATATTATGCCTCCTAGGTTTCCCTCCCTAAATTACTCTCTCCCTTCTGCTTAAAGTCTTTGTCTCTTCCCTCCATTGTTTGTCCTCATCTTCTTCTGCCATCCTCACTGAGGCAGCCATACAGAGCTGGCATTACAATACCAGCGTGTCAGCCTGAATAGAGCGGGGGGCTGTCAGCCGGCTGTGGGAGTCGGCCCACCTCTCAATATGCGAGCTGTCTCTTTTGGAAAATCTAAATCGTCTCGCTGCTTCTTTCAGTCCTGTCCGGAGCAGAAACTTCCCTCTCTGTGTGTACAATATATTTCCAACAGGTTTACAGTTGATAGAGGTAAAAGAGGGACAACCCCACCCAGCACATCCTCTTCTTTTAAACAGTAGTTTCTGCCAGTGAAAGTCAGCGCAGCCAATATTTGCAGAGCTTTAAATCACTGCCTGTTGAATAGCGCCATTGTTTTGGACAGGAGAGTTTGGCATTTTCACAGCAACATGCTGCGTCTAGAGGGGCGATCTGGACCCTTTCTAGGAGAACAGAAAATGATCTGCATGGTTAAAATCACAGCACAGATATTTTTGGTGGTTATGTCTCAAAAAGAAGACATTTTTAAAATATTCCTAAACTACGAATTCATCATTTGTCTCATAATCTGCTGTATAATCTCAAATACACAGTCTTCCAAAAAAACTTATTTTAATTATATTACTGTTGTGAAAATCATAGTTAATCTTTCTTCAAATCAGGAGAGGAACAGTTAAGGAAAAACTCCGCCTGCAGAACATGCATGAAGTGCAGAGGAATAGCATTCAAACCCCTTGAACCTGTTCAAAGAAACAGAATCTCCCAGAGCTTTGTTCAATACATTGCATAAAGATGGAAAGATAAACGGTGAGGGAAGCTAGTCAGGGTTGTTGGATCTGAACTCAGGTCAATCTGTGAAGAAAACCCGTTTGAGGCTCCAAATGACTTAAGAATTAGGTGAAGGTTCACCAACCTGCAGAATAACAATCCAAAATGTACCTAAAAGATGCAAAACAGTTTCCAAGGATGGAATACTTTTGCCAGGCCTTTTATAACCAATAAAGATAGGAATGTTGCCTCCCTAATAGTCTTCAGTGGTTTACTAAGCATTTTTCCATCAGTAACAGTTATTTTTATGATTAATTTTGCAATAAATAACTTTAACTTCACTTAAAGGCCGTTTCGTTTTGCAATACATTTAGAATAACAGATTAAATACTTGGATTTATGCTCCCAATGCAATTCTGAGCCGTAGAATGATGTTTTTTAAAGAATGTATAATGATAAGAACAGTCTACAGATTTGTCATGTACATGCCATTAATCACTGGTTTGTTATTTACAGGCCTGTAAACCCAAAGTGTTGTACAGCTGTACAACCCTCTCCTCTGGTCAGAAAATCCTCATGAGCTGACATTCTCAATTAGCCACACATTCTGGAGATGTCAGTGAAGTTTCACGGGCCTCGTCTTAGCTCAGAGACGTCCAGCCAAAGTTCTGCACACGGCCTTATGAAAAGGCCGTGTGCAGAGCAGGTCAAACCCTCTGGCTGCTTTTGCCACAACGAGGAGCAGGTGATGTCTTTCTTGGAGCGGAAATCTCTCCATCACCTTTGGCCAGACTACCTGGACTCTGTTCCAATGCCAATGTTTGCAGAAATACTTAACTGAGAAAATATGTTTTTTTTTCTGGTAATAAGTGGGCAAATAACAGGCGGTCCAAGGTGCAGGATGTCGTTTGGAATAAGGTGTGGCTGCAGGTGGAGCTGCCATCTGCTGATGGATGAAGTGAATGAGACAAACTGTTTTGCTTAAGGAATTTGGAAAGGTTTTCAAGGACAGCTTTAAAAATTGCTTAGGAAACATTTATGACATGGTGCACAATTTACAGTCTAGATCGGAAATTTATATGCACCTACAGTGTTGTGAAGAACCAATTTTCCTCCCTACACATTCCCTCTGTCTTGGGTTTTCTGCCACATTTAAATCTCTCAGATCATCAACCAGATTTTAATATCAGACAAAAATAACATGAATAATTAAAAAGGATCTTTCAAATGTTGATTATATATATATTTTTAAAGTTTTCTTTTGGATTACTATCCTTTATTTTTCTCATGTGTTTGTATATTGAGCAGTCATTCTCCCTCTACACCACAGACCACCCCATGATTTCAATTCTTGAGGAAAAAAAAACAACCAGACCCCTATGAAAATATACTTTCCCTCTGCTCAAATAATGTATTAACTGTGTCAACAATTTTTGTTCAACCAGTCATGATTACTGCCAGACCTGCAGAAACAAGAAACAAGTTAAATAGAACTTCTCTTGCAACATGAAGTAGGTTAAAAAATCTTAAAAAGCAGCAGATCATTTCCCAATCTAAACAAATTCAGTCTCCATGATTCAACAATAAGAAAGACGATCATGGGGAAATGGCATCCATCAGAGTTTAAAAGCTAAAACCACAGCTGACCACCAAAAATAACATTTACCAAATGTCAAGCATGGTGGTGGCAGAAGCATGCAATGTTTTGAATATGATACAGCAAATCGGGACAAAATACAGATTTATCAGCAGAAAATGTTCTGTTTAAAAGCCGGACTGTCTGATCCGTGCTGAAGCAGAAGCAGCAGTGTACTGATCCCGGTGGCGTGGATCCCGGTCCTGTTTCATCACGCCATCGGGAGCAAACAGAACCGATCAAGAGTAACTTCTCCGCACTGCAAGATTTGTTAAATGTGCGTGAGAGGAGAAGCTTAAAGTCTTCTCTGGTTTTATTCCTGGCCTTGCCCCCAAATGATGGGGAAATAACACATTGTCCCGCCATACCTGCACTCATCCAAGAACATACACAGCACTAGATTAATTAGGTGGAAATATTTTACTCCTATTAACTTCACCATCTCGTTTAACGGGCAGGTCACTGATAAATAAACAGGTATCCCCTAAAATCCCATTCGATGAAGATTTGAAAGTCATTCATAGAGGTCAGCATAAGAAGCTGCAGCAAAGAGTTATTGGCTGAGGGGATTTCTCAGAAAACATCCCCTCTAGTGGTTAGCAACCCACAAAACCCTCCTTTGGCAAGACAATCTTGCTGAATGGGCAAAAAAAAGAGGATCAGCAAACGGGAGGAAAGCTGTGTGGTTTTTAAAAAAAATAAATGCTGATTCTATGTCATATCTATCTATCTATCTATCTATCTATCTATCTATCTATCTATCTATCTATCTATCTATCTATCTATCTATCTA
>CAEFZX010012983.1:0-23538 GCA_903066825.1 Alfaro cultratus | reverse complement strand
AAAGTACAGATACTTACTGTAAAATGTAGTGGAGTAAAAGTCGAAAGTATCCATTATTAAATCTACTTAAGTAAAGTGCAGATACACGAAAATTGTACTTAAGTACAGTAACGAAGTATTTGTACTTCGTTACTTCACAACACTGCAAAAATGAAATGTTTTCCTTGAAGCCACCACTATGAGAAGGAAAAGCTATATTTCCAAATCACTTTCAATCACTCTGTAGGAGGGCTGTTGCTGCACAGATGCTTTCTGATTATCGCATCAGCAGAAAGGTCAATCTACAGGTTTACTCGAATTCCATCATTTGCGGCCATTAATGAGCTTAAAAGCTTTCCTACACGAACACTATCAGCATTTGCTGTTTTTGAGTGTTCTTCATCTAAATGCACTGCACATTTTTTCCAAGCACTTAGTCCTTTCTTTTTAATTGCATGTGCTTTTTTCACTGTATATAAAATTTACACTGAAAGTACAACAGCCAAGCATAGATTTGAAGCATAAATTAACTACCAACTCATGTGAATGTATAGTTTGATGTTACTAATATGGTCAACAGGCAAAACATAAATATTGCATCAGCATGAATGGATGGATGAAATTTTGGACAATGTGATCTGAAAATGCAAATAATTTTCCTCTCTCATGGAGAACTAAAAATCTCTTAAATTTAATAACTTCCAGGACCTTTCCAAAGTTCAAGTAAGTAGAATACTCTTAACTGAATTAAACCTTAATTTTCACAGTAAATTTGCCATGTCTTCTTTTCTTGTTGGACGCAAATGCAGGCAGAAGTTAAGGTGGAAAGTTTTAATAAAACAAAAGAGCTGTCACAGAGGGAAGGGGAAATGAACCAGCATAAGAGTCCCAGAGACTCCAGCAAGGAGCAAATTAAAACCCGATGCTTAAAAACTGAGGCAGGGGTGGAGAATGAAAAATGAACTAGATGAACTAATCACAGATGTGGTACAGCTGTGGCAGAAGGAAGCAGGGAAACTGTGTGAGAGAGACCAACTAACACAGAGGGAGCTGAACTAAAGACCCAGAATTAACTACAATCAAAGGGGGAAAATTAACACTGATTTAAGTGCAACAGAACTGAGAAACTGAACACAAAGGAATTAACTAATATGGGAACATTTCCAAATGATGATGGACACATAGAAGTAAACAGAATATGTCAAGAGATATAGAACATAAATGAAGAATGAGAAAATGACCAGGGCACAAAAAAAAAACAACACCCACAAGGATCATAAGAAAAAGAGTTTCACTTGAGATAACACTAATTTCTTAATATACTTAACAGCTGCATTGATGTTTTGTACTTTCCTTCCTTTTACCTCTTCAGTGTTTTTATCTATCTCGCAGAGAAATGAATCCCATCAGACATTACAGAAGTGTACCACTGAGGCTGAACACAGCAAACTTTAAACCTTAATTTCCTGTGCTCAGAAAGCGATACAGTGCTCTTTCCAAAAATCAATTTCAAACCAACAAACAATACATTAGCATGCTGAAGCAGCAGCAGAGCTTGATGCTGCGAGTCACTGGTGAAATACGGGTGGAATGTGTGGAACTTCAAGTCATCCTCAAAGTTCATGGTATTTAGATTTTTGCCTCCGTCAAAGCACAGCCTGTTTCACACATACCCCATGAAATCAGTGCAATCAGCTGGAGAAAATGGTACTGTTCCACATCCTCAATCTCTTTGCAGCAACTTTTACTTCAGGAACAACAGCTGCGGCTGAATTACAAGTAATCTGATCATTTAAGTTTTAAGCATCTTACTAAAAACAGAATATAAAACCATTCAAGAATCTTCATCAGCTGTACCTGTTTCCTTGGTTTAACCATAAAGGAACTGCAAAAGTTTACCGTTTTCATGTTATTTATTCTTTTATATAAATATGTTTTTTGTTTTTATTTTGCTTCATACATATTCACAGTAATTCAGTCACTGAGCTTTCTAGTGCTAAAAGACATCCATTAAACATTAAACCTGCTCCTCCTGTTGGTTTTAGTACTGGGCTGACCTCACTTGTTATTGAGTTCATTGTGCAGAGGCCATTTACAATTGTTTGCGATCTGAATTGGCAACCATGCTGTGCCCTGCTGATAGTGAACACCATGGGGGGATGCTTTCTGGTGCAGAATTTGGCAAAATAAAAACACACCTGCTGGTCTAAAGTCTAATTTTCCAAAATGTTTGATGTGTTAAATGTGGTAGCATGGCATCATAACTGTGAAAATAAATCTGTGGGACATAGTTTGTTGCATTAACAGCCCGGGCATTTTGTTGGATGGAGCCTGGCAGGTGTCTCCATTCTCTGATTCCTGCAGAGGAGAAATGACTGAAGTAAGTTGACTGGCTTCACTTAACTACAGAAAACCAGTGGGTGAGTTTCAGTTGCTTCAATCTCCTTCAACTCCACCTTATGTCTAACAGAATAATTTTTTTAATTTTTTTTTTTAAGTTAGCATGCAAAAAAATAGTTACAAATATCTGAACTATTTAAAGTCTTGTAAGGAGTTCTGCATGTTGCTTAATCTGTTTAGTCTTGATTTTGTAAGACATCATTGTCAGGAAATACTTAGACATGGCCGTGATTCAAAATGTATTAGGATGTGCTTATGTTTATTCACATATTCCCACTTTTTGTTACAGAACACAAACACATGCCCAAGTGATGCTCTTCATCTCCTCCTTTATGAAAAATCAAACTGTTCCTTCAGGCAGAAGGGATTAATCTTTCCAGTGATTTCTTGATTTGATTGGTTTCTCCCAGTTGGGAGGATTGAAAGAATTTCCAGAGGTGAGCAGGATACATCCTGATCAGATGCCCAATCCATCTCACTAGCTATTTTTAGCTCTTTTTGAAGTAGGAGAGGAAGAGCTTTACTCTGAGCTTCTTCTAAATGTTGAGCATTGTGGCGCTGTAACAAACTCCTTGATTTGATCCATCATCTGTTGGTTTCTTCCATTGACATTCATGTTTCTTCTCAGCTTCATGCTCAAAGTTTGACCACTTCCACTTTTGTTTTATTTCAGTTGTTGACATGGTCTTGTTTACCTTTTTTATTAAATGTTTTTCTCTTCCCTCTGAAATAACTTATCTTGCTACCTATCTCCTTTGAACAGTCCCATAAAAATGTGTGACAGAATCAGTCATCTTTGATTTTTCAGGTGTTCATGATGTTGTCTATCAAGTTGGATGCAGCTGTCCAACTGCAACAGGTTGTTAGTCTTCCTGTTATAGGTGATTATAGGGGATGTCTGAAGGCTTTTCCTATCTCACAGATAGGAATTGACAAGTGGAAGCCTTGAAGACAACCACTTACATTGCTTTGAAAATGTATTCATACTTGTTAAATGTTTTTCACATTTGTCATCTTCCCATTGCAATTTTCAACATACTTTTTCAAGTAAAAGTTCTAAAGACAACGGTCTTAAGTAAATAAAATCTATTGCAACTGCCTTTGGGAATCACCCAATTTAAATAGTTATTATGTAACGGCCTCAGAGGTTTAGTGGAAAACATTGGCAAACAAACATTATCTTTAAGACCAAATAAAGAAAAAGTTGTGCACTAATATTTTTAATTGAAATCTTGCAAAATGTCATGCTTGAAACTGACACTGAGCGTCAGATCCGGGTTGGTGGCAGCATGATGATAGAGGGAAGCATTTTGTTCAGAAGAGTTTGGCAGAAATGATCAAAGGTTTGTGGTTAGAACCTGACAAAATGAGGAAAGGATCAAGGTATTGCATGAATCACGTTGCTAGGAAATGGCAAAGAAGACTTCCATTAATGAGGTTCATGAAAGGAAAAAACTAACTTATTGATGGTATTGGGTTGTGTATTGACAGATGAATTCTTTATCAGGTAGATTTTAGGGGCATATGTGTCATGTTTTTTATTTACATTAAACTATTATATAATTTTACATACAAATTATAGGTAAATTATGATCACCTATCATAATTTACTTTCTTATAATCCTTAAGACTTTAAAAGCTCGTGGCTCTTGTAAATGTACAACGAGGATGTCTTTTTCCATGTTGGAAGCGGCCCAATTGTTGTTCTTTTATGTTATGCTGGTGCATTGGCATTATGTTCAATCATAAACTCCCATCTGTCCATTTCACTCTTCACAAGGCCCTTGGTGGTCTTTTGCATCATTCCTGACTGTGATCTACAACTACAAATGTTTTAGTACATTCTTCAACTTAACATGTGAGCTGAAATCAGTGATTCATAGCGTTTTACATTACTAACTCTTTCACAGCTCATTAAGAACAAACATAAACAAAGTTATACTGCAAGAGACATAAGACAGTTGGGAGAATTAAATAGGGAAAAAGAGATGATAAAATGGAAATATAGTAATTACAGTGACTGGCTTTAAAAGACCAATACAGTGAAGGAAGTTAAACAAGCTTTGCGTTCATTGGTCCTCCACATGTAAGTTGCAAATAAAAGTTAGTTCATTCTGACAAGTGTCTATTTATTCCATGCTCTATAATGTTTTTTTGATTTAATGCTAGCCACTAAAATGGGAGTTTCTTCAAACCTTTCATATATAAAGAAACTGTTTTTTTCTCTACATTTATCACAGAAAAATCAGAGGGGAATCTCTGAAGAACACTTCCAATAAAAATATCAGCTATTAAGTGGAGGAATCTGTCCTGAACACTAAGGAAGATAAATAAAGTCAACATGAAAACTACCACGGAGAAGTTAGTTGATTAATAAACAATGTTGAGTTGCCATGAAAAAAATACAAAATTACAAATTACCTAAATAAGGCTATTATAATACCTAAAGATTCAGAGATCACACATCATCATACATAAACATTTGAAGGTTTCTATCTTGATGTGATTAGTTCAAGAGTTTCAGTAAAAAACACAGATTTTGAATTTTGTGCACCTTTATTGCACCTTTTTGAGATATGTGCAAATGGCTGTGCATGGTTAAAATTAATATTTTTACTGTCAAAGAACAGTGCTTCAAAATGGTCTTGGAGATTGTGGGGAGCACGGCGCAGTATCAATCCAGTCAGGTGCTGAAGTAATAGCAGCATGAACTTGGTTCAAAGCAATTGTTGTTTAAAAAAATGTATACTGAAATGCTGGAGCTTTCAATAAGGAGATTTATTGAAATCTCCTTATTGATTTCAATAAGGAAATGTTCTGCATTTCAACTTATGTGTAAAAACTCCTACCTCTTAGAGACCCTTCACTCAAAAAGCTCAGTCTGATAATAAAACGCATCAATTAAATACAAGGTCAGTACAGGAGCACTATCTTCCAAGAAAGTACAATTTAAAAAACACACAGCAGGATTTAATAAAAGTTGATTTTATAAGAAGTCTGAAATTTAAGATCTATTAAAACCCTGAAATATGTCCCCTTTTGGTCTTGCGTCTTCTGTTGTCCTGCTGCACTGTGGTCCGATATTAAACCAAGTTGATTCAGCTCTGATGTACAAATTGATCCTACTCCTCTAACACAAACATAGAAAGAGGAAGCTTCTCTCCTTTGCCATTTCTTCTGAGAAATACATGCCCTCAGGTATTTTGGTTTCCAAACATGAAGACAGGGAGGGACTTTATTGTTTATTTTTAGTGTAGGTGTTAAAGACGATTTGTGACGGTGAAGGATTTCTAGCAAAGGGTTGAGATGAGAAGGGAATAGGCTGGAAATGCAAAACATGGCTGGAAAGATAAATGAGAAGTGAGAAGAAGTGCAGTGGCATAGCAGAATAACTGGCTGAGAAAGTTGTGTGTCAAATGAGATGATTGACGGCAAATGAAGGGAAGCTGGGTAAAGCTGAGCAAGCATGCTAGGGAAGTGCAGGAATCATGAGAAAAAATACAGAGAGGAGCAAAACTAAGGAGGTATTAGTCTGTGAAAAACATAGGTTTGACTGATCAGTTTAAGCTGACATGCTGAAGTTGAACACTGGCTTATGTACAGTTACAGGTACCGCAAAAGAAAATAGACCGTATAGACATGCACACATCATTAATGAAACGGCAAGAATACTGAAAAGCTCAGTAAACACCAGGAAACGAAGAAGCTTTTACTTTTAGAAGAAAGTAAAAGCTAAATTGACCAACTTTATGCAAATACAGGTTTTCTCACTGCAGAAAAAACAAGGAAAACTTTAACAATTTATTTTGTACCATCCTGCGGAAATTCTGGAACTGTTTTAAGTCGATGCAAACTATTAACTGAAAAAGGACTTTAAATGGAGAGCAAAGAAGATTTTCATCTCTCCTAAAGGAGCGCATTGCTGGGCTTGGACAGCTCTCGCCAGCCACACCAGCAGTAAACATCTGGTGTCATTTGTTCTCCATCTGTGGGTTCCATTTATAACAACTTGCTGGTAGATGTTCCTGTCAGCAGTCTGACGGTTTGGTTTTCATCTTCTTTCCTCCTCCCCCCCTCATAATTCTGTTGGGCATTTTTTACAAATATATATTTAGCTAAGTCTTATAAATTCTTAGTCAGACTTTTATTTATTTATTTTGTTCTTATTATTTAAAAAGTTAAAAGCCACAAATGTGAAACTTTAAGTTTCCATTCTTACCATTGAAAGTGTATGTTGCAATAATACTGTATAAGTAACTTAACCAAATCTAAGACAATGTCCTGAAACTTTAACATTTGAGGCACAATTAGTTTACTTGTTTTACAACCTTAATTATCTGGGTTTTGTTAATTACAAATTTAAAGGATGCATCAGTTTTAGGATCATGACAAATCATGACAATTACTTATTTCAATTTATCTTTGAAATAAACATTAAATTAAAAAAAAATTATGAAAAGCACCAGGAACACTAAGTGTCTTACTATGAGTCTCTTTAGCTTTATCTTACTGCTATACCCCTTGAACTTGTTTGGCATTTACATATAAAAAGCAATATCAAAATATAGCCAGGTGTTAAATAATAGAACAAGTACAAACACAGAAAGGGAAAAACACTAGCTATCAGGTAAAGGATGCCAATATATAAATAAAAACAAACAAAAAAAAGAATATAATAAAATGAATAAATCACTATATTATCAAGAACAAAATCACTGAATAAACAACAACACTAACATAATAAATTGTAAATAACAAAACAATCAAAAGAATATTTCCAGAGATCTGCTCTACTTGGCAAAATATAACAAAAATCAATAAGCCTGATGATCATGCGTCTCATCCATTTTAAAGGCAGTTGCGCCTCATAGCTAACAAGCCCCGAGCACCAAACAGCTCGGACACTTTTTCACCTCCAGGGGCGTGTTCCTATGAACTTTAAATAACCTTTAAACTATCATTTGATTGGAGGTCATCTGCCTTTGGGCAGGTTTTCTCTAATTGGCTCATTTTCTCCTTTCCTGATAGTGACATTTTAGGGCCTCACATGCCTGTCACTCGCTCCCCCTTCTGACTCAAAGTTGTCTTTTCCAACCGCAGGCCCTGTGGAGAAAAATCATTAGAACTTTTTATGAAGAAATCTCATTGTCACAGTTTGTTTAAGAGCAACTTTGGCTAATTTGTACCCTGGAGTGATTATTATTATATTTTTCTGTTAGATGTGAGCTGTTCTAATTGTATTGGTTATGGGACAAATGAGCCAAAACATCTAATATTTCAATCAATATTATCTTACATAACCATGACGATAGTTTATAAGTATTTTTAGTGCAGAAAAACCTCCTACATTTAGAAGAATGACATGTGAAAGCTCAAAAGTAAAATAGCTCAATGCTAATACATTTTGTGTGGATGCTTTCATTTAATGTATTATGTTATACTAAACAGACAAATTGTCTTAGAGTTATTGTAAAATAAGAAAATATATATTTTTGTTAGTTGTTGTCCATCTTTATAAACTGTATAGCTCTGCGTGTGCTGTCACCTGTCTGCAGCCATGTGCCATGTTTTGTTGTCTAATTGTGTCCCTGGCAGGTAGCAACAAAAAGACCCTGTGTGCCAAGAGGGGGCTTTTAGCTTGAAACATCTCCAACCAAGAGTAGAAAGACTGCACATATGGTCACATGAAACACAGGTACAGCAGATGAATGAAAACCCCTCTTACTGTAGTGCAGTTATATTAGTTGGCTCTTATCGTGCCAACTTTCTGAGTGCACCTTTCTAAGAGGCACAGCAGGAGAGCAGGCCAAACCCCTTTCTCTGGGTTAGAGTGCTCTACCTCAGGAAAAAGTGGAAAGATGGAAGAAGCCAAAATGTCTTATTTCTAACATAAAATCCTTCATTTTAGGCAGTGATAGCTGTTTATCTTTCCCATATTAAACCATGTGTTATTAAATGTCATTACAGGTTCTATTTGTTAACTAGTGTCTTCTAAAAGTGTTCCCACTGCTTAAACTTTTTGACATTGCTGCAACCTCAAACTTCCATTTTATGTACTTTTGTAATAGAGGAAAGGGGATTTCTCCCTTTATTAGCATTTGTCATTTGAGGCAAAAAAGTGATATAATACTATGTTGATAATTCATAAAGCTAATGTGTTTATTATGGAAATTTGTACAAAAGTACACCTCAATATTATTACAGTCACTCATGCTCTGTTTTAGTAGTTTCTGAGTGATGCTTATTTTGATGTGAGGCATCAAAATAATTTTTAAAAGGTTGTCTGTCACTTTTTCAGATTCTGTCCTGTGTCCCACTGCTCCCAAAGTAGTTTTTCATAAGTTTTGATTAGACAAAGATTGTTCTGCCTTTGTAGCTTTCTGACAAGTATTAATTTTCACAGCTGCGGACCACTGTTACAATACCCAGGGGAAATTCTTCCTCAGTTGCTATCTTTTTTCTTTTTAGATTTATAGGCTAAAATGCACTGAGATAAGTCTTTGAGCTGAAGTCAGCAGAGACCTTGTCAAAATTAATGACACTTCTTTTAATTAATTCAAATAAGCACTCAAAATAGAACAAAATAATTAAAGGCCTATGTTGTGAGCCAGCTTCACTTGTAGCTGGAAGGCTTTTTTGCTCAGCAGGATGTGACACACACGTTTACAAAAACACACATACTGCCATCAAACTTTTTTATTTATTTCAAATCAAACTAAATTTGCACTAATCAAAACATATCACAGTAATGCAGGACAAGCAATTATCATGTTCATAAGGGTTTATATTTAGAAACAACAGCTGCCCTGGATGTGTCCAAGTGAATACTTTGAATTAATAAATGGAAATGTAATACTGTATCACATTTTATGTTGGCAAAATCTGACTCTGAGCAGAAATAACAATGTGGCTACAGACATATAATAAAATATGGGTAAATCTGGGGGGAAAAAGGAATTATGAAATGCAATAACAATAAAAAACTGCCTGATTTAAATAATTGAAATAGTTATATAGCTTGCTCCATGTTCTAGTTTTTAAAATCAGGTCTTAAAATTATTTTGTTTTTAAGTATCTCATATTTTGTAGCAATGTCTTGAGGTGGGGGTTTGAGCAACAAGCTTGGTCAGCAGTAATGAGACTGGATGAAAAGAATCAGGTACAAAAGTGGATTTTAAAAGGATGCTTTCTGAGCAGAAGAAATGATTGTGGGTCCCTGATCAGGTCAAACTAAGAAGAAAGGCTCAGAGTTGCATCAAGACACAAGGACTTAAATCAGAGGACAATTCTCCTTCTTTGGTATCTGTCAAGCATTTGAAGGAAACTTGTACAAGTGTCATTTTTCCTGGCAAGAAAGTGAGATGAGACATGACTAAAACTGCACTTGGATTTTCAAATCAGTGATAAATGGCACTGAGTCAGTTTCATATTTCAAAAACACAATCAACTGGCTGGATATACAAGCTCGTTTTAAATGTATGTTGTTCCTTCATTTGAAAAGTGATTCTGGCAGCTTGTGAGGAGAAGAGGGGCAAAATGAGCACGAAACCAGCATTTACTATGAAACTAAATGCAGGTTCATTGTTATATGACTTAGTTCATGTGCAGAACTGAAAACTCCAATAAAAATAGTTTTAAAGGATTGTTGGTTAGCTGCTGAACAAATGATACAAGGACTTTAAGATGTTTAGAATCCAAACTCACAGTACTGATTCTTTCATATAAAATTATTTCAACTTTTGGTTTCCGTCCAGAACCAGCATGGAATACAAGCAAATTAGGGTATTTTGAGGGTCCAAGCAAGTAGGTGTTATCAGGACGCATTTGAATTCTCATACCATATGAATGTCAGAACTTGTTTTTTATTGCTTTGTTTTCTTTTTAAAAAAATTAGTTCAATGAGTTAGTGAAATAACCAATTTCCCTCATTTATTTAAACCTTTCCAGGTTCTAAATCTCTTTATCCAAACTATCACATAAACTGACTGACATGCTTGTGATCTAATCCGTTTATAGATTTAACTGTTGCGTCTGGTTCAGTATTAACTATTATCACTATTAAAGTTTATTTTTTAAAGTGCAAAAATCAGCCAGCAATTACACAAAATTGTATTGTTGTGGCTGACGGCCTTATCTGCAAGTTGGCATCCAAATGAAATTCTGCCTCAGCTCCATTCAAGCTTGGGCTGGCACATTTTTGCTTTTGTCACAGAAAGGTGCTAACTTTTTTATTCAAAATATGTCCATATTCATCATGAAACTCAGATATTTTGTTAGAACCTAATTACAAATTGAGCCCATCACTCAAATCTGCAGCGATAACGTTCTTGTGGAGGTACATAAGTGGTCAAAGCTACACAACGAGAAGCAATTGGCTTCCTTTTCTCCCAGTCATATTAAAAGGTAAAATAATTCCTATTCCCATATGGGATGAAAAACAACTTGCAGAACATTCTTCTTCAGTCTTTTCTCTGTGATGTTAAAGACCTCTGAGCACTTTCCTTTCATGCTCGGTTGTCTGCCATCACCACTTTCCTCTGGTGCTTTTATTTTCATTTTATGTCCTCTCTCTCCCGTATGAATTCACGGGATCACGCAGCTGATATCCTCCCAACAGCCCTGTTATCAGGACGTTTTTCAATAGAGCAGCTGAAAATAGAAAGAAATGGTTGGCAGGTTGCCTCGCTTTTGTCACCTTTGGGTTACAGATAAAAAATTCCTGCAGCAGCCCATGGGACCAATGCCATGAAAGTGCCAGAGTTTAAGTACTTTATTTTTAACTTTACTTAAAACATTGATGAAAGCAAAATTCTAGCATTTGCTATTTCATGACACAAACAAAAAGATTAATTGTCACTATTTAGTGACATAGTTCAGAGCAGGTGGTAATGATTTATATCACTAGTTTAAAAAAATTAAAATGATAAATTTTAGGTACGTTCTGTGTAGTAACTTTCCTATAATGTGGAAATATTTCCCCCCTCACTCCACCATCTAGTCGTTCTCTTCTGCTCTGCACCTTTCATGTCGTCCATCTTAACAATTGTTCTCTCAGCTGATCCTCATCCTGAGGAACATTTGGATTCTGCACACATCCATCCTAAATCAACAATTCAAAATTTATTATATTTTCAAATCATGTTTGCTCCCATTCTGTTCTTCTGATGGGATAAATAATACAGAGGAAGCACAGCACATTTTAAATAATAAGTTCAGTGTTGAAGCAGCTTTGAAATGGTTAAATTCCATGGACCAATTTTATCTACAGTCCTGTCATTTTTAATTTACATCAGCAGACATACTGAAGAATTTTAAGACAGCCTAAAAGAACAAGAACGTAACTATTATTTATGTGCTATCATATTCTTTCTGAACATTTGCAGTCTTAAGAACCACACTGTAAAAAACTGTAAATACTCAGATTTTCTTTGATTTCATACTAAATACATACAATATTTAATAAAAAATTATTCACAGATTTCAGTAGGAATTCAGAGGCCTGATTTAGCATCACATGCAAACCTCAATACTCATGCACAAACATTGTAAAATATATGATTTTTTTTTCAGGGGTGTGGGTTGCAGCAAATTGTTACAGTCTGTGTTTGTACAGTGGAATGTTAATGCCTTCTTAATTTTGACTTTTTCATATTATGTACTGCATAGTACTAAATATGTATATACTGGCATTAGCTCCTTTAAGACTAAATTTTGAGTCTAATGTTTTCTGTAATAAAAATGCTTTTTCATTCATCAGTTAAATATTGCATTTGTATTTCAGAAGTCAGTCTCTTAAACTTGAATTGATATAATGTTATTGCATGGAGGGATTAGAGTTTGACACTTTGAAATCAACTTGATGGAAGAAGAGAAGACAAAGCAAAAAATAAATTAATTAATTAATTAAAAATATATACCCATAATGGCAAATATTTGTGGATGTCAAACTTTTGATAATTATATAAATTTCAGAGGAAACTCATTCCTTTGCTTTGTCAGTGACCTTAGAAGTGTGTAGCTGTACAAGCTTGAGAGCTCATTGGAAAATTAACTCATACTGAAAATAAAGTACAGTTCTACAAATAGCAATCTCCTGTTTGCTGCCTTGATGCTGTGCTACTTACTTTATTCTTGCCGTGGGAGCAGTGATGGCTGTTTCCAGCCAGCCTCTCAAGAGGATCAACTTTTTTTAGATTCAGACACTGAACACTGAGGATAAGAAACTGGATCTATCTTCCCTGCAAATCAGTAAACAAACTCTTTATCTTCTCTACAGTCAAATTGGAAAAATCCTCATGGCTACTGCTCTTTAAGATTTGCTCAGATACTTTGGATATCTTGACTGAGAATATATATATTTTTCACGGTCCTCTTGTTGCTGACATTCTGTAGATACCATGGACCTGTGATGTTGCTGGTTTTTAGGTCTTATTGCACGTTGGAGCATGTTTATTCGATGCAGCAGATCTTGTTCTGTTTACTTGCAAAATAGACACCTCCTTCCTACTACATGGCAGCCTCTTCCTTTTCCTCTTTCATCTTCATCACATCCTCCTCCTCCTTTTTCCAGAGGTGTCCTTGATGATCTTCACATCCCCTCCTCTTGCTTAACTTCTGGAGTCTTCCCTGCTGTCTAACACTGTGAATTATGGGTAAATTTTGCCAGCAGCTTGGCACTGGTTTTAAAATTTGGGTTTACTTAAAAGACCCATCACACATAATTCACCAAAATTAACATAGGTGATAACTCTGCAGTGACACAAGCAATTTGAAATTATTTTCCCTATCAAACACACATTCACTCTGGCTGAGCTAAAGAATAAGTTAACATCAAAATTTGGAGCTCTTTTTTTGCAAAATGTCAGAGAGCTATAAATATCAACCTCATATGTCAATGTTTACTCTCCAGGTAAAAATGTGCTCAAGATTGAATATATATATTCTTCTTTTTTACCTCTGAGAATGAGTTTTTCATATAAGCAATGAGCAGTAAATGTCTTTGCTGAGGTAAAGAAGCAGACATATTTATTGCATTTTTGCATTCTACAATACTTTTTCAGGCTTTTGGCATAAGTTATTTTAGATGTAATATTCAGATATGTTAATGATCTTGTTCCCTAAAATCATTAACACTTCATTCTAAATGCATTTCTGTATTGCTTTGATTTAGGCTTCTTTTTTTCTTTTTTTTTTTTTTTTGGTATTGTTTGTTGGGGGAAAGAAAATCAAAATAAATCTGTAAATATATCAAGAAGAAAACTATGGCCCACTGCAGGTCTGGTTCATTTGCTACAATTTTCAAATGCCTGAAATTGCTACTGAAAAACAGTTATGGACCAGTATAAACACCATGGAAATGTCCAGCCATCACAAATGTCAGAAAGGAGAAGGTCTTTTCAGACCACAGGAATTGAAAACTTTCTATATTTTATTGAGAATTCTGCAACTGCTGGAAGTAAAATAAATATGTTTGGCCACATAACCATCAGCAGATATATAGAAAAAAGAGGGAATCTTGCAAGTCTGAATAAAACCATCCCAACTGTGAACTACGGGAGTTGCTGCACTTTATAAAATAGATGGCATCACAAATAAAGATCAATGCATGAAATAATGATACAATATTTCAAGGGGCCAACTAGGAAGCTATAACTTGAATATAAATGGGTCTTCCATAGTGATAATGAGCCTAAGCTTGATGCCAAATAAGTTACAAAAACAACAAAGTCAGCATTTGGACGATGCAAACCTCAAGTCTGCTCTACATTTTGTGGGCAGAACTGAAAGATGTGTGTGAGGAGTGCATTCTACAAAGGTGACTCGGTTACACCACCCTCTGTCAGGAAGAATCTTGTGGTAATGTTCAGAGTAGAGGAGGACAAAAAACATGAAAAGGTAAATGAAAACACATTAAGACAGTAATAGGCTACAATGAAACAATCAAGCATAGCATACTCAGGTTTTTACTGAGCTGTGGTTTTGCAGATTCTATTTACAACTTACCAAACAAACAAATGCTTGATTATCTACATATTTCAGATTTCTGATTCTCAGTATGGCCAGAGGGCTTAGTGTTCCAGATTCCTTATTTTATTTCATTTCATTTCACAGTTTGTGAGTTTCCAAAGCAATCAGGAGAAGTGCTGCTGTCATGAAATTACTTTATTGTGAAGTCCTTAGCCCTAATATAAAGACATTCAGCAGGCTGTGAAATCATTTAGCAAAGCATAAGAACCTGTTCACCTAAATGGTTTGAGATGCTTTATAATTCTAAAGATTACGCTATTCACCCTCAATGCCAACCCTTAAGAGTTTTCTGAAAAAATGAATTATTTTAAATCGATTTAATATTATTGCTTTTCAATTAGTGAAATGTGTAAACAGGTATATGATTACAAGTATAGCCTAATAGGCATTGCTTATATTTTTCCTCCTTTGTACAGTAGAGTACAAATCAGGTCAATTCTTAATTTATCTCAAGAAGTGTATATGGTCTCATCCCTTATCTGCCCCTCTTCAGTTTTTGCTTTCAGAGACTGCTCTGGAATTTGGCAGGAAGAACTTTTCATCCCCCTTAACCTTTCCATAAAACAGCCTGCAGGCAGGTGCATCCCATAAATTCATATAAATATTGGTAAAAAGTTAATCCATTTCACTAAACAACAGTGTATTTCGTTTCTCTGCATTCCCAAGATGTTTTTGATGTCATCTAATGGCATGACAGTGGCTTAATACAATAACTGCTACAGCTCTAACTTTGACTCTGGATGTCTCTGTGTTCACTTGTAGTACTAACTGGAGCAGCAGGCCAAACTCTAGAACGGGCTTTGCCTTACAATCCTTTCAATCCTCCTCTTATCCAATTTGCTTGTGCAAAGTTTTTTCCTCCACTGAGCTTTTCATTACCTTGCTTAGATTCAGCACCTTGAGAACAGCCAGTTTCTTTTGTGGCTCACTCTGAGCCGAGTCTGTCAATGACTGTGTGCTGAACAGCTGCCAAGTCAGCAGTCTCAGCTTGTTTAGGCCACAATGTGACCATCAAATAGATTGTCACTTTAGGTTTTGTCATTGTTATAGTGAATGTTGCCACCATTTCCATGGTTCTTCAAAATTATCCACCTCTGGTCATCTTTACCTCTTTTTATTTTTGTTTAGGTCTCCCCTCTATAATCTAACTGTAACTGAATGAAATTTTCAACTAGGGGAATATTCCATTATCCCTCTTTTGCAGAGCAAATCTGAACTCTTACTGTTAGACACACTCTCACTAAGGCTGGAAACACAAATGGGAATTTACTACGATTTAAATAAACTTAAATAAACCAAACTGAGTGTAAAAATAACAAGCTGTATTTAAACAGGAGTAAATGTGATTGCAATTTTTTTCTCCAAAATGCTGACTGGTCTTTTTTTTTTTTGTTTATGATTTAAATTGAAGCGAACTATGATTCAATGTATGTGAATATGAAAAACATATTACGCAACATATTTACAACATTTATGATTTGCTTACAGTTTGCTGAATAACAACTCAAAAAATAATCTCTTAACAAACATGGCCTTTTGTGGAGGTTGTGAAGGATATATTTTAAAAGTATTGTTCTAGTTTAGCAAATCTGCAGTTATCTGCAGCAGCTTTTATCCCTATTTTTTAATTTGTCTCTTGAAATTTTCTACCTCTTTGTAGAAGTCAGTTAGTACACCCCCCAGCCTGCGTCTGTCCCCATCTTGATCTTGAATTATGCAGAACTGAGGTTGTGATTGTGGAGAGAGAATCCCACTTCAGAGAGTGCTTGTGCTGTGACAGTCAAGTACAATCTTTTATATTGTTTCACTTCAGTTGAAGATTTAAAATCAACACATACAACACTTCACAAAGAGAGAAAAGGTTCAAGACAAGTATATCACAATTTACCAAGTTTCCCCCCCTCACATAATATACACACAGTCTATATAGTTGTTCAAATATGTTCTCAGAGCTGTGATATAACACCCACCTTGTAGGAAAAGTACATTTTAAACTGAGGAAACCTCTTCAGATTCCTTTTCTTTTTTTTTGCATTGTACGAAACGAAAATGTGCGTCAAGACTCAAACTTGTTTAGATCTTTAAAGCTTTCCAAAATGCATAATGCTCTTTTTTCTGTCTTCCTACCAACTCAGTCTTTGTCTTATTTATTTCTCATTTTTATTCCCTTTGTTCATGTTTTTGTGAGAATTTCTGCCCACTTACCGCCTCCATTGTGAACTTTAAATCTAACTGAATTTTCATAATTTCTGAGCTTTGTTCTATCGAAATAAATTATTCAAATATTCCTAACTAGTGAATGTTTGAACCTTTCTCAGGTTTAAAGCACTGATTAATTTTGGGTGATTAAACAAAAAACAAATAAAATCCTTGTTTATAGAGCTTCTTTGCCCTTCAAGGGGTAAAGCAGTACTTGATAAGGTTCTAAAGTTTAAGACCTTAAAATAACTCAGTAAATGCTCTGTAACTATATTCAATTGTCAACACAACAGGAATGATTCTTAGAGAAAAAAACTGTCTAGACTGAATGGACGCCACAATACCTCTTATCAAAACAATAGAAAATCTTAATGAGAAAATAAAATTCCATTCAGTAGAATTAATTGCTTCAGATTTTAATTTCCGTCCCAGACCTTCTTTTTAATCTCGTGATTCTCATTACATAAATGCACACCTGCCTGTCATTGTGCACTATTAGCAGACAGTTGTTCATTTATCAAATTTCTTGTCCCTAAGTGTAAATATACACAAATAAAATGTTCTGTTTTTATAACAAAAAGTGAAATTAGAATACTTTGTTGCTTTACAAGTCTTTTAAATGTGTCTTAACATTCAAATGTTAACTAGCAAAATGTTATAAAATAATGTTTAAGCTACATTATTGAGAGACTGTCAATATATCTTCATCAACCCTTTATGGATTTTCAACATTCACAAGCTTTGTAATCTAATTCTCATGCGGTAAATAATATGAAATAACAACTTGAATTCAAATGGATAGATAATGGCTCCAAATGTGCTTTAATCCATGCCATGAAAATCCCAATTGTTATGTTTGAAAACGTTTCCCTCAGTTTTTCATGAGAACTCTCTTTGAACAACCAACATTAGCAACATTCTAAAGACAACCAAGAAAGTATTTTTGATGAATCCCGAAGTAATGATCCCAGAGGGAGCTGTCCCTGCAATATTCTTCCCACTGTCTGCATTGAAAAACAGTCTAAATAGTCAAAATTTGTATTCACACTTCTCAGATGTCTCTGTTTTATCCCTTTATCTGCCTATTTAGAAGTCTTTTTCCCACTGTGAATGCAGCCTTAATCTTTTGAGCTCCTCTTCTTTATGGGTGGAACAATGTGTCCTGACAGCCAACAGGATGATGTCCTCCCAAGGGCAAACACAACGGTGACTGCTAACCAGATTAGAAGGTTCAAGATAGCATCTCATGAGAAGACTGAAAGCGAGAGCAAGAAACAAAGATTGTAATGATTTTCAAAGGGAAAAAATCAGCACAATACACCATTCTCAACACCATTTTAATTTATTGGAAATGTTGTGTGATGTGCTTGGTACCAAAATATGTACACAAATGCAATACATGTAATGGTGTGCATATGAAAATGAAACTCACTTAAATATATTCCCAAGTTTTCTTATAATTCACCTTCACTTTTGCTTGTCCTGAAACTTTCACAAAGATTGTCAAATAGTTTTTAAAAATGAGCTGATTAATACATTTAGAGGTTAAGGTTTTAAAACTACTACAGAAGCTCTGTGTCATGTTTTTGACTTGCACCATTTGTCTCCTCTTCATCCCTTTTGTCTATTTTACCCTGATGTTGCTGCAGAGATTACGCACCATCCAACTGTCCTTGCATTTAATCCTTTCCAGTATCAGAGGATTTACTTTGCTGTAAGATGTTTAAAAGTAAGAGGAATAAGAGCAACAAAACCTTGATGAAAATAGGTAAACCAGCTAGAATTAGAGATAATTCCTTTTAATTTCAAGAGAGTGAGTCAGGTTTTAATAAAATATTAATTACTTAACCCCTGAATGCCATTATTGTCTTTTTAATAATTGACCTTATTTTTGGCGGCGCCCGATGGTAAATCCAATATGAGATCTGAAAATGTTTTTGCGTTGGTTTGTTGTTTGTTCATACAGAACATAATCATCTGCTTCATCAACATCTTCACCCATCACAAACTAATTACCGTTCCCATTATCAACAGACAGGCAATCTGAAAATAAAATTACAGCTTTTTCATACTGGATGACCCTCTTCACACTTTGACAAAAACACAAACACAGCAGAAGCCTCTACAGCAGAGGCGTTAGAATCGTGAACCATGTTGGCTTTACCAATTAGATTCAGATTTTCACCTGACAACTGCTCTATTTTCAAGTAATTTTAAAGCGAAATGAATTTGAGATGAAAAACAGTGGGCTCACTCAAAAGGTTTTGGTCAAACGTGTAGGCTGACTTTTATAGCATAAAACCCGAGCTGTTATTCAACTGTGTAATTTCTTTTTAAATCAGCAGGAGAAAAACTTCAATTGAGGGCATGCACTTTGGTGTTGAAGTTATACACTTGATTATATGCTGTTAATTCACTGACCTATTTTGATTTTGGACCAACCACGTCTGGATACCTTGTGCTTTGATGTGTGAAAATACCTGTTTTTATCCTGAGGCAACTCTGAGTAATCTGTTGTTAGAAAAAAATATATACATTTTGATAGTTAAAGGCTCTAGAAACGGAAAAATGTGTTTGGCCAAAATGCTTTAATCGGCATGACATGACTATTCAATTACAAATAGAGGATTAGAATTTGGTTGTTTATAAGTACATATCTATTTGGCTGTTTATAAAACAAATTTGGTTGTCTGTAACATAATATGGGATTTGTTGTTCTGTAAAAGACTTACAATTGTTTCCTTCAAGGTATTTTGTTGGGGCTTCTGCTTTTAAGAACGTCCGATTGTTCTATGTCTAAAGAAAGAGTGAAATCCATGTTCTAGGCACACAGGAAAGCTTTTTACCTATTCAGTTTGGATTTTGTCAGGGCTAACCCGTACCAGGATCCTGTCTGTGATGATCATGAATAAAATTTCAAGGTCTGGCTGTCGGGAAGAGGGAGTTTGATTTAGGAACCTCAAGGTCCACATTAAAGCTTTTTGTAGTTAATGTGGTACTGTGGCTGTCTTCAAGCAGCTCTCAGTGTCTTCAAGCAATAGCTCTGAGCGTACAGTTCGTAGTAGATTGTAGCTGTTTCATCTTACAGTAGCAGGATGAATCAGCTACTGTAAACCTGAGGCCAAGTTTTCACCCTTCAATAGTCAGATTACTCCCTTGACTGTGAGTCTTTGTCACAAAAGGGGTGCTTCATTTATCTCAGTTTCTTGTTTTCAGTCATTGTAATCACTGTAGAATGGAGAATTCGCTTTAGATTGAGGAGCCTCATCATCTGGGGGGAAGCTTAAAGGAAAGCCACTGCTTCTCCACATAGAAAGAACTCAGCTGAGGTGGTTGGGACATCTAAAAATGATGTCTCCTAGACACCATCTTTGTTTTCTGTGTATGGCTCATTAATAAAAGACTCCAGGATAAACCCAGGAGCAGCTGAAAAGATGTTTCGTCATTCATCATTTGTTGTCTGGAAATGCCTTGGACCGTTACCAAATTAATCAATTTCAGAGAGGATGGAGGATTTTTATCCAGTAGTTTTGCTTTCTCTCCCTTTTGAAATGTTAGCATAATTTTAGCTATTTTTTTTCTAAAACAAAAGCTATTGAAATGTACTGCTTTCATTAAGATTGATAAATGCTAACCAATTTCTTTGCTTTTATCAAAACTGTTGCTTTAAAAATACATGCCATATTAAATTTGATTTACTTTATGCAGTTGAGTCAACCTGGAAACATCAAAACTTAAAGATATACATTTTTGAATGGATGAAGAACAATTGGTTTTACAATAGCAAAATATCTTGGGAATTAACTGTTGCTTCACATTCTTCAATTTCAAAATGTGCAAAAAGACTGTGCCAGATGAGTGCTGGCATGGCTTCGTACCATTAGTGACACATTCCAAGACCGGCCTTCTGAAGCGAGGAATTATGAGTTTACACTTCAGACATTGAGGGTTTTTTAAAAATTGCAGTTTGCTTGATGGTTGGCCCGACAGTTTCATGCCAGCCAAAGGTAATTTACAAATTAGCCTAAGCTAATTAGCTCCTTGCTGGTGATCTAGCTGGCTTCTTTTTCCAAACCTATAATTTTGGCAACTGTTTTGTGTCAGCCTTGTTTTCTATTCCAAAGTCCAGGTCATTTTGTAAGCCTTTGGGATCCTGTGATGAGGCTAATAAAGTAAGGGCCTTTGTGAGTTAGCTTGGAATGACTCTTGAGACTGATTTTGGTACTCTCAGGTAATTACAAAATCAATTAACTACTAAGATAATAGGTTGGCAATCGTGGCAAAAAATTATGCTCAAACAAAATGGGATTTTCATATCTAAATTACTATATACTAGGGTCTTTGAACTGCTCTATTTGTAGATGTCTATTTAATTGCCAAAGGGTATTAAATTTATTTTATTTACCCTCACATGTTAAGAAAGGTCCAATCTACAGTAAAAAATACCTTATATTTTTTACTGTAGAAAAAATATCTTTACAGGTAAAGATAGATGAACAATTGATTCTTATAGGGATGGGATGATCCTAATTTGTGACCTTCTGGTGATTAATTTGTCAGAGCCAAATATTTGTGCTGTTTTTTTTAACTGCAGGTATCAAGAATTGGACTATTCAGTAAAAATCTTGTGTGTTCCAATATCCTCCTGATGCCACAAGGAAATAATTTTGTTGCTGCTTACCCATCCAGTTAATTGCAAGGGAAGGCATTACCTCTCAATAGTTACAGTAAAATATATTAAGCCTTCATCGATGCACAGTCAATGCAGTTGAACAAACATCAGATCATCTCCAGCTTTACTTGTTAATTAGCATTTATGTATCTAAATGAGCAACTAAAACTGCAGTTTAATTAAAAGTCTAATGCTCAAGCCTTGTGGGATTGATCAAGTTTGTCATACAGGCAGATGCTACGTATTTAGAATACTTTAATAAAATGAACACAAACATGCTTGGGATGATAAAATATGTAAACTCTGAACACGAAGGTTTACAGGTAATAAATAAAGTCCACTTTTTCACAAAGGCATCTTTACATCCAGAATGGCTTTCAGTTTGAACTTCAGAGAAAAGTCACTGCTGCTCCATCTTATTTTGGAGGACTTTCACAGTAATGCCACCAGTAATGTTGCCAGTTACCAATTATCTCTTTTTACCGGTTTGCTTCTGTTAAAACTGGCCCTAACCCCAATGTATCTTGGTGCAAATCCTCAGATCATGTGTTCTCTGCTTTCATTATTAAAGTCACAGGAAAAATTTCAAGTTTAAAGTCAATATTTCATCAAACAAATCAATTTGTGCAGTGTGTAACTGGTCTCTTGAGAGCATGGAGCATGGTGGTGCAAGTATCCACCGCAGGTGTACTGATGCACACCTGCAAATGATCAGGCTCATCAAGTCAGAGGTTAAGAGGCGCTGGATGGCAGTCCTTCAGTGCCTAAGTGTTAACCATTGTGGTAAAAAAGGGGTTTTAAAACTGGCAGCATGCCCTCATTTGAGCAGGTTGAGGGCAGACCAGAAAATTTAAAAGAAGTTGTTATAATACCTTATTTATATTGGATTTGGTGGTGGTATTGTGACAAAATGTGTAAAGGTTCCTGGCATAAGAAACACTTTTGCAAGGCATTATGATCTGGCAAAAGTGACCATAAGTCTAAGGAGTTAGAAACATTGCACACTTTCTTTTGAAATTTGCTCAAACTAACACAAGTCACCCTTTTTCCTCTTGATTGCTTCTGACATACATAAGAAATATTTAAGCTAAAGTCAAGATATTATCTGAGCCCAAATGATGTCGGCTTGCAAATGCATCCAGGAATTACATGACATTAAGCTTAAAGTTTATCGTTTTCTTTTTCTTTTCTCAGATCATCCAAACTCACATTCAGACATCAAAACTTTTTCTTTTATTTCATCATGAATGAATTATTCATTAGCAAACATGTTATATATTCTGGCTCCTTCATTACTGAGTAACACAGCTGCTCCTCAGCAGCAAATTTTAGTCAACGACGCATTAACATTTTACCGCCTACAATTCAACACTGTATTACTAATTCAAAAACAGACTGTAATTGCCACACTCTGAGGCAAACTTCTGACTGTCTAAGCTATCTCACTTGAGGCTTGCAAGCCCCAAGCACAGAAGGAACTTTGCTTTAAAACTGTGAGCTATTAAATAAATGCTATTTTTTTTGTCTCTGGGCCACTTGGGAAAATTAGCCTAGTGGGTTAACTTCTGCAGCTCTGCCTCTGAGTTATAACATTCCTTCCTATGACAATGTGGGTAGCTGTTTGCATTTTAGCATTACGTTTAGATTGGCAAGGCTTATGGGATTTAAAAGTTGCACAAACAGAGTTAAGGGGTTTAAAAGTAGCACAAAGTGTAGTGTTGAGCTACGAGAGCCAGCAAGTAACATGAATATTTAGGAATCTGTCTGTGAGCATCCATTTGTAAAAGGCATGGATGGGTGCATTTCTTCTAAAGAAGGGGCTCTTTCTGTGCAACAATGCAAAGATGTCTTGCAAAACCTGGTGGAAACAAAGCATTTGGTTCCTTTCTTGAGCCCCTGGTTCAGCTGAGATATTGCTGTTGATTAGGTAGAAAAATATGAACTTTTTATACCTTCAAAAAAAAGTCACTCACTGGTTAGTACAGACTATGCATCAATTCATACCAATATTAGGGACTTTTCAGTCCCCTTTGACCATCCATGCTTTTCTATAATCTACCCAAAGTCTAAGGGAAATGGGGTTTTGTAACTCATTGACCAGCAATAGGTTGCCACTAGTTATTTTTGGTTTAAAACTAATGCTCTAGCTGCAGATTGCAAACACCTAAAAAAAAAAAAAAAAAAAAAAAAAAAAAAAAAACCCCACAAAAAACCACAAATTGAGTAAAGGTTTTTAATTTGATTTTGTGGTGTAAAAAAAA
>CAEFZX010012981.1:0-19687 GCA_903066825.1 Alfaro cultratus | reverse complement strand
CAGAAGCTTTATAGTGCTTAACTTCATTATAAAAGCATCATCTTCTGTTTTTTGCTGCCTTGGAAAAGTAACACATTTTCTGTAAATGACTTTGTCACTTTAAGGTCCCTTGATCGTTGTCCTGTAAAGTGAGCTGAAAATATGCCAAGTTAAGTTTATGATCATCTAAAAATCAATCTGTGGGATGATTTTATATATATATATATATATATATATATATATATATATATTTTATTTTTTTGTCTCCACTCTCCAACTCTGTGGGAAAACAATGATTACTTTATTATCAAAACTTTAAATAATGATTGAAAGCTGATCACTATGTTTTTATCAAACTGTTTATTCACTAATAATTATATGATTTGAAAAAACAGAAACAAAAGATTCATCACTACAGTAATAATTCTTGGAAATTTTGTGATGAGGGAACAAACCGAGAAATATCTTCTAAACTGATAAAAAAAAAAAATAAATTAACACTTCTACCAGTAAAAACATTATTAAAGGGATAGTAGAGGAGAAATGTTTTTGATGACTTCCTGAAGAGTTGGAAAGAGAAGGACTTTCTTAAAGAGACGGCGGCCCAATTTCAAGGTCTTACATTACAAAGTCAAGTTTTCTTTTAAGCCATATTTGATATAAACAACATTTTTATAACTGAAGGTAGCATAGTTAATTGATTGTGCTATAAAATGACACCATGTGGCTGAAAAAGAAAACAAACACAAAGCTGCTTCTTTGAATATAAACAACATTGTGGAGTGAAGGGAAAAAAATGACACCAGCTCGAAAATAAATTTAGGATAAAACAGGAAAGGTCACCTCACCAGTTTGCATGCACAAACTGTTTTCTTCTAGTAACTCTTTCCAAACACAACAGCACCGAGATATTGCTTGGAATAATCTTCCTCGGTATAAAAGCGGGTCATTTTGACATGACCAGTGTACGAACAAGCCGCCGACGTCAGACTTTCTTCTTTTAAACACTCAATATTTCAGGATTTACGTCACATTGCCGATGAAGTGTACGGATTTGTAAAGTGACTGCATTGCATTGAGTCTCGCTCAGCCTGGCCGGTGAACTGAACATACCACCACAGGGAATACTCTACTGTCTTAAGTGCTATTCACAGGTTTTACCTTTGCCCTGGTGCATATGTTACTTGCTGACAATAAGATTGCACTTAGCTTTTTGGAGACAAGTATGTCTCTATCTTGGTTTTCATTATTTTTTTTTCGGTTATAAAGCGGTGTTCCTTAAGATTCTAGCAATTTATCGCTGGAATTAAAAGCTTTCTGAAGCTTTTAAATCGGAAATAATTTAGCAAAAAGATTTCTGGGTAACCTCGACTTTAGGCTGCGGTTCACAGACGTTCCGAGTTCAAACAGAGATGAAGTTTCCACAAGTCAATTCAGATCAGAAGAACTTAGCCTCTTTCCCACGGGACACTTTTTGTCATCCGTTCTTTAATTTGCTCAGTGCGACGGTTTCGAGACCTTGAAATTTAGAAAAATGTACGTCTGCTGTGATAACTGGCAGGACGCGCTGCTGGACGGGTGGCTGCAATCCACCGGACTGCTGAACCGTGGTTTCAAGTATTTCATTTAGATTTTAGGGGATGTGGGTGGAGGGGGAAAAAAGAGGAAATAACAAAATCAAATGAATAATAAATGAAGGGAAAATGATTAAAAAAAGTGTAATGTAATTGGAGATGCTGAACATGTGGCTACAGTAGAAGCTGGGTTTATAGAAATGCCAGTGTTATCCCTCCTGGAAGAGCTGAGGCACTTGATTTTTTATTTTATTTTATTTTTTTGAGTGGTGGTCAGGGGAGTGAGGGGCAGCTTTATCAGCTGGCCATGTGGGTGTCATTAAGTTGTCATCCGCAGCGTTGGCAGGTTTTCTGCCGGTGTTACTGTAGCTCTCCAGAGTAAAGGCATTCTCCATTCTGGCTGTCTCACTTTGTTGGAGTTTAAAGTAAAAGATCTTCGCTGAGTGTGTGTGACTTGTGCTGCCAGCACACGCTCATCCCTGGGTTCACTGTCAGAACAGATTCACGGATCGCTAGATGCTGCATGTCAGGCACAATTTTATTAAAAATTAGGGCCGTTCACAGATCGTAATGTCCATGGTACTCTGAGATATGCAGTGTTTTTGGTTTTTTTAAGCAACACTTTAACCTGGGAGCTTTTACATCAGATGAGAGATTTCTACCCAAAACGAAAAATTGTAATTGCAAAGTTTAATGCTTTTATGTTGTGTTTTTTGTTGCCGGCAAGATTTGGATTAGGAAACCAATACAGAACATACTCAGCATTTATTGCTCCATGGCCTTGAAAAAAAATCCTGTGTTTTTCCAACCTGATGTGAATATAATTTATGTTATTGTGCACATTTTGCAGCATATTTTACAGATCGTGCAAGAACTTATTAACATGCATTAGTCACGTTTGAAATGGAGTTGAAATTGTGTACAGTGCTGTGGAAAAGTATTCACTCCATGGGGGTTTTTGTTTTTTTCACACAATAATGAACTATTTCACCTGATGAAACAAATTTTTATCAAATATAACTTGAGATAAAAAACTAATATTTTAAATGATTATTTATTGAAGGGTAAAAAACTGTGAATGTCCTTGAATGGGCAGTTTATATAAAATTGAGGGTTTTTTTTTAGCTTCACATCATGTTGTAATGTTTCTCCTTTATCAAAGAAACACACCTGGAGTGTTGTTTTGATTCTTCATGCATCTTTGGGAAACCTTTGTGTCTCCCATGGCAACCACTCTGGGTGCCTAAACGCTTGCTCTCACAAAGCTCCGCCTATTTCCACAAAGATCCTCCTTGGAGCTGCAGTCTCCAGCCAAGCTTCTGCCTCACAGAGCCCTTCTCCCCCGCTCAGCTCCTTTAGACTAGTGGCAGCAGTAATTAGCAAACACGTGGTGGAACTGCTCATCTTCTGATACTTTTCAGCGCAACACTGGTAAAATACATTAATATTTCAGGGCGTTAAATTACTAAGTCAAATTTCTTTTTGTCGTGCCTGATAGATATAACAACTGGAGGTAACAAAATGATTTGATTGTGCTCTAAAATGGCACTATGTGGATGGAAAATGCATAGTACTGCCTCTGTAAGCCAAATAAACATGACTTCAATCAACTGTTTGTGATGCATCCTTGACTCGTGGTTCTCGTCACAACTGTTCTTAAATAACTGCACTGATTTCCTGACAAATAAAAGATCTGAAAATGCATCCAGTTTCTCCTCACCTCTGGAATAAACTCGCTGAAAATCTGAAATAGGCAGAAAATGTTGGTTCCTTTAAATCAGTGCTGAAAACATCGTCTTTACTTTTTTTAAAAAATCTGACAACTGAATTGTACAGTCAGGGCTGATTACTGTCAGACATTTGGAAAATCGATTGAACGGAACCACAAAACAGGCTGAAAACGTCTCAAAAAGCAACACAAAAATCTACGGCCCATAGAAATTTAAGAACAGATGAGAAACAAAAGTGACTGAGCTGTATCGAGAAAAATGCTCTAAGGTACTTTGTAAGGGTCAGGCGCTCTAATTAGCCACGGCGAGATCCATTATCCACAAACACACGAAACAGTAAGCAGTGACGGGCCTTCCAAAGAGAGACTGAAATTTCCCAGAAAGCACGACTCATCCAAGATCTCACAAAAGAACCAAGAATAACATCTCATCCGCTTTCTAAAGTTAACTGTTCATGACTCAATACTGAGGGGAAAAAAAGCACTTGGCAAAAATGTCACAGATGAGAGTTTCAGGTCTGAAAACACAACTGAGCAAGAAGAACACAAAGGCCCGTCACACATCTGCCATAAAACATCTTCAGCAGCTATTCGGAAGATGTAGTTCTAATGCATCTGTTGCAAAACTAACACGTATTTTTTTAAAAAGAAACGTTGTGCCCACAGTCAAACACAGTGCTGGTAATGAGCCGGGGCTGCTTTGCTGCTTCAGGAACTGGATAACCTGCCATGTTTGATGGAATCATAAATTCTGGCTGAATGCCAGAAAACCCTGAAAGAGAATATCAGGTTGTTAGTTTGTGACTTCAAACTCAAACACGCTTGTTTTCTGCAGCATGTGTACAGAGATGTAGCGAGATCTCAGGATACTAACACAACAGTATTATTTGTCAAGGAGAAGTCTGTTTTCCGAAGCACAAGCCTGGTTGTTCTCAACAGGAGTTTGTCTGGTGAAGTGAGAGCATAACATATTATTATGAGTAAATATACAAAAGTAACTTCTTTAACCTTGACAATCTATTACATACAGCTCTGAAAAAAACTTTATTGGCCACTGCAAAATGATCAGTTCTCTGATTTTATTTTTTACATATTGATATGTTTGAGTAAAATGAACATTGTTCTTTTATTCTATGAACTTCTGACAACATGTCTCTGAAATTCCAAGCAAAGATTTTGCATTTATTTGCAGAAAATAAGAATTGGTCAAAATAAGGAAGAACATGCAGAGCTTTCAGACCTCAAATAATGCAAAGAAAACAAGTTAATACTCATTTAGAAACAGCAATATTAATGTTTTAACTCAGGAAGAGTTCACTGCAGTGGGCTCTTTATGTTTTTTCTTTCCAGAGCTGTTTGTGTTTGAGATGCTTATTTTCAGTTCCTGATCAAGAGGATCTGGATGTGAATAATTTTTGCACATTGTTACTCAAACAACTGTGTACTTTGTGTTTTTACTTGTGGCTTCTGTTTCCATGTGTGTAGTTGTAAGTCTGTTTCTGCAGCAGACAAACTTTCCACATTCTATTCTATCAGATCATTTGCATAGTCAAAGGCCATAATTTACAAAACGTGTTCTCTCCTTTCTACCAACTTGGAACAAATTGACACTGTAAAGTTTTATGCTGCTAAGTGAGGATGTGGTCGCCACACGCTGACGTCGCAGTAGCGTGAAAACGTCCGCGCCCTTTTTGTCCGAGACGCTCCGGTATTGAGAAATTAATTCCTTCTCAGATCTTCAACAGGAAGTGGGAGCGAGCTGTGAAGCGTGGCATAATAAATAAAGTAATTAGTTCTCTCTATTTCCGGAGATATTGATATTTTCGACCGCATGTGCAAAGATAGCAAAGATGTGCTCACTTTCCCCTGCATGAGAAACTCGCAGTTTGACGAGCTATAGGCGTGTAGAAATATTAGACAATTACCTCTTCACAACCAATTGTTTATTTTCTGATTCTTTCTGACATTTTTCACACTCCAACGAATGGAAGCCATTTTATTAAAAGCGGGGTGAAAAATATCGTCTCGCCTCAGATGGGGATATAAAAACCTCTCCCGCCTCAGAGATGCTTATTTATACTTCTTTGTAATTGTTTCCTTTATTTGCGCAGCGCCAAAAGCCTTCCCCATTCGCTCTTGCCTGCACAAGACATTCAGCACAGTTCATTAGCAGGTATTTGGCAAGGGGCGCTGGCTTATTTCTGGGATCCGCCGAGGCTGCAGCTCCGATAAAAAAACCGCCGCGACATCATTTGATCAACTAAACTTCGTAGTTATAACAAGTCAGCGTGGAGACTCGTTTTATAGCATCTCCTTCATGGAGCAAAACACAGGCCTGTCTTTTTACTAATCACGCTGCCAGGGGCCACTGATTGCATTCACAATAATCAATGTGCCATCTTTAAAAGAGAGGGAGAGGAAAAAGAAGCAGAAATGAGTAGTGGGAATTTACCTCATCCATGAGAGCTTCATTTATTTTATTTTTAAGATTTTTATTTAGCACACTCACCAACAAATGATCAGATGAGAGATTTTATTTACCAAGACATGTAATTAGATTTTTTCTAAGCAGCAGTAAATCAGGTGTGTCCATGCTCGCAGTGGCTGCTGCCTATTGGAAAGAGATCAGGATGAAAAATCGGCAGAGCCGCCGCGGGGCTGAGAAGATGCTTGTTTCAGCATGTTGTGCATGTCACCCTCTCCACCGCAGCTCCAATCAATGCTGCCTTGACAAATCTCCCCTGGAGTATGAATCATATTTTTCAAGCGTTTGAAGGGCATTTTGCTCGCCGTGGCCCTTTCAGTGACCCCAGCTCCGGCTCGCCTTCGCAGCCGTTTCAGAGTCCATGTTGTTGCATGCTCATGTTTACAATGAAGACCGAATTTGGAGCTGAAACGACTGGTTGTGAAATTATAACGGCCTATTTTTTGATTTTTCTTAAATTTTTAAATAAACGAACAGAATCATTTGGCTTCAGACTCAACAAAAGCCCAAAATATGCCTTTGCGTCTCCTCGTGTTGACTATATTTTGACGTCTTCTGCAGACATAAATGCACCTGAAGTCCAAGCTCAAAAGTGAATATTACAAACTCTACCGACCTGCGACGATCAGACGGTCCTGTGGAACAGTTTAATCGCTCAAATCTTTTGGACACATGTTGCCTTTTGGCACTCTAGTTCAACAATCATTAGATCAAAGCAAACATGAAGGGACTTTGGAGAATTTCAGCCTTTTTTAAATCTGTTCACGTTCGCCTGGTAGCAAAAAGCACATCAGCATGTTATCCAGCACACTATCTGGGAAAAAAAAGTTAAACTTGCAATTACCAAAGTGCTGGTTATGAGCGCTAACAGTTGGGGACGTTTCAGGACCAGATGTGATTAAAGCTGACAAAACTGGAGATTGATGGAGCAAAACTGATGTTGTCGACTGTGCTGCATCTGTTAACGTCAGGCTTGTTATCGACAAAGTAAGTTTATCTTTGTGAGATTCCACAGCAGTTGCTCACTGATGCTAGCTAGATTGGAAGCTTTGTTTGTGCAGCTGTTTTGGCCAGTATTAAATGCAAGTGAAACAACAGATTTAAAGCAAAGCTAAACAGTATTGGGGAAAAAAAGAAAAAAAAAGAAAAGAAAAGCCGAAAGTACCTTGCAAAAATTCCACTTTGACTTTTCCCCCATCGTGTTACAGGCAGCTTTATGTCATGTTGTAATGTCATTCCCCTCCCCCTGAGCTTTCCCCACTCAGCTCCTCCAGACTAGCAGCAGCAGCAATTAGCAAAGACCTGGGGGACTGAGCATCTGCTGAGCTTTTCATACAAACTACTTTGTACTACATCTCTCCTAGAAACTGTTGTAAACAGTATAATAAAAAGCATTGTTGTGATGATGTGGAGGAGGAGCTTCTTAAAGAGACAGAGGGACAATTTCCAGGCATCAAATTTATTTTAATAACAAGCTTTATTTAGGAAGGGGCAATGCACATCTCAAAGTTAAATTTGATGCGATATACCAGATTGCAGCAGTCCCTTGACAGGTTATAAAAATGGATATACAATGCAATAATGACATAAAACTTACAATATAACACTACAAATTGCTTTCTAATCACAGTACACAAGCAAACATATACAGACATAACCTCTGGCACATGGTATCTCTCTCTCAAACACACACACGCACACACACACACACGCACACACACAATTATACAGTTAATGTTTACATATTTGAGCAGTTTTTAATAATATTTTTAAACCAGATTTGAAAACTCTGAGAGCTGCAGCTCCTTTTAAGTCATGTTTGATATATACAACATTTTTATACCGACTGAATGTGACAAAATTACTGGACTGAGCTATAAAATGGCACTGGAAAAATATGTGATACCACCCCGTTTAAATGAGCGATGGGTGCTATGCTCAGGAAAGGTTCCAATTCAATGTTGGGTTAGCCCTGCTATAAAAAAAATAAATAAAATGTCACAGTTTAATTAGAAACATTATTGACATACCATATATGTCTTAATTCACACAAAAGACTCAACAATTCATAACACTCAATAAAATATGGGGGTTGTGGGCAAAGTGTCTATCAGCTAGTTCTGTGAGCGACTATCGAGTGGTAGCAATCTTTGAGTCCTCGGGGGGTCACGCTATGACAATCTGCCTCGCCATCCCAATCAATACAGCCACATGGAATCGGAAGTGTCTTGGAAAAGCACTCTCACTCCACTCACTCTTTTGCTGCATCCCGAATTCAAACGTGAAGCTTTATTCTGTCGTAAGGAAGACCGGCTCTTTACCTGCAACTGTTTCTCAGAAACAAAACAGGCTTATCTCAGACATTATGCAGGAGACATCTGTTATGTGATCAGCTTAATTTGGGTAAAATTTGGATGCCAGGTTCTCTGTGCTGATGATGAGAAAAGTCACCGTGCTGCTATCAGCAAAAGGTGCAGCATCACCGATGATGAGAGGGTGCGTTTGAGCCCATGGCGTAGATGATTTGCATTTGTTTGATGGTACTTGTGATGCAGAGTCATACTGGAATATTAGACAGAGATTAGAGATAGAGTATGTTTCACTTTATTTTCAACCTTCCATTCATCGGCAAAGTGATTGAAAAAGCTGTTTCAACAGCAGAGCAGATTTCTGACGATGACCGACCTGTCAGTCCGGTTTCCGTGGTCACCACTCTGCTGAGACTGGCCTTGACTTGACCAAGTGTTCAATGATGTCCACATATATACCAGCTGCAGAGAGACCACAGTACCAGCACCATTCAGCACTGTTATACTGCAGTGCAGCATTTAACGCTGTTGACCATTGCTGAAGCGACATGACAGCTGGGTTTGGCTTTCTGGTAGAGCACTCGACTGGTTTGAGTCTTACCTAAAGAAAACGGACTTCTTTGTGTCAGTAGGTAACTTTTTATCGGAGTGGACAGAAGTCACTTGTGGGGTACCCCAAGGTTCAGTCCTCAGGGCCCTTCTTATTTAATACATAAATCTCACTCAGATTATAACAAGTAATAAGATTAGCTACCATAACTATGCAGATGATACACAGCTCAAAATCACAACGTCACCAGGTGACAAGAAACTCATTCAAGTGCTAAGTGGATGCATTCAGGGCTTGGATGAACCATAAATTTCGGCCATTTTGGCCATGAAGAAGAATGATCATCAGCATGCAATTTTGGCTATTATAGCTAGAAACTATTGTTCTTGGTGTAGCGATGGACTCAGACCTGAACATTCATACACATAAAAATAGTTAGAAAGTCGGCCTTTTATCATGTGAATAACATTGATTAAAGGTCTGAAGTCCCAACAAGATCTTGAAAAATTCATTCATGCGTTTATCTTATTTACTTGCTTTGATGACTGTAACAGTCTCTTCATAGTTTTGCCTAAAAAGTGATGAAGAACGCTGCTGCTCGCGACGTCACTGAAACCTAGAAGATGGATCACGTCACCCCAGTTCTAATGCCGTCCACTGGCTCCCTGCAGCTCAGTGAATAGACTTTAATACTGTTGTTAGCTTATAAATCACCACAGTGCCACGATACAGTACTGCTGTTGTTGTATAAACCTTCCAGGTCCCTCATGTCTTCTGGTTCTGGTCCACTCTGCATCCCCAGGATCAGAACCAAACATGGAGAAGCAGCATTCAGTTACATTCATGCTTCCAGAAAACCGCAGAACATTGAGTTTGTTTATATCAAGGCTAGAACCTGTTTAGAGCTGCCTTCAATTATTAACAACTGGAACATAAAGTGGAGTCTGTTTTTCAACCTGTCATCGTTTTCTCTTACTTTGCTGCTGCAATGTAAAGATTTTTACTTGTCTGTTCCATTTTCCTTCTAATTATATAAAGAAAATGTGCTATACAAATGAACTTTCTTTTCCTTGCCTTTATTCAAGGCAAATTACAAAAGCATAATTTCTTAAACACAAAGAGGACTAAATGCAGTTCAGCTTTTTATTGTACTGAATATGTATGATACTTTATAAGCTGTTGCTACATCACATATTAATACACTTTTATAAGACATTAGCCATGGATAAAAAAGCATATAAAGTTTTGTAATTAGCAATGAAACACAGCAGAATTTGAAGACCGCTGATCTTCAGTACAGGCTGGATGTATTTCCATTCAATAAAAACAAATATTAAGTATTTGTTTTATATATAAATGATCTTACCTCAACTGAGTCAAGGCTCAGTTATAGATTGTGAGGAAAACTCAAGTCTGAAGGCTGTGTGCATCATATGTATGAATGAAGTGTCGATCATTTAAAGTAAAGTCTAGACTCTTTGTTCCACAAAAGTACGACTTAATTCCAAGTCAACCCCAAGAGTTCAAGTCAAGTCTCAAGTCTGTGAATGACTCTCACTTGAATCCAGGTTTCCAGACATTGTGTTTACAGTGTAAGTGTTTCTTAAGTCTTTAAGTCGTCTGAAGTCTCTCTGTGGCTTAAGTTTTGCTAGAATCCAGATCTGAAGTCTTCTCGGTATGATCAGTCTTCGTTTTTGACCGGAGTCCAAGTCTCAGGTTTTTACAGAACAAGATGTCAAGTTGACAACTTAAGAACTTGAATCCATGTTTCTAGTCTTTGTGTGACACACAGTAAGTGCAACTCAAGCCCTGTCTCATCTCTCTTTCTGGCTTTTTTACTGGCTGTGTTATGAACGGGGGAAAAGTAAAAGAAAAAACATATTTTTGACATGCAGTTGGAGAGAAAAGGGTGAATGAATTATAACAAAAATAACAAATTAGATGCAGATATTTCTTCCCAAGAAGAGAAGGTGAGTTTTGATTCCTGGAATATATTTTCCCATCTGACCCTGGCAGTAGATGAATTCATTTATTTCATGCAGGAAGCCTGTACTTATGATGTGCTGCTCAGGAGAAATAATATTGCTCATGCACATCAGGGCTGATGTGCTGTCAGTGCATATGAGGGAGTAAATGGTACAATTTAAATTTCATTTTGTGATTCATCACTATTATTCCTCCCAAAGTTTGAAAAGGGGTCACTGATTTGATGCAACCTGTCCACTCATGATGGTCTGATTAATAAGCCATATTCTTCATTAATCGTGAACCAAATTATATTTAAATAATACCGCGCCTTTTCCTGAGTAAAATGAAATCCATAGTAGAGGCTCTTCAGCACTGTAGTGAGTGATAAGAGACGGCAAAAACGAGCAAACACAATGTTGGGCCTCTAGACATGGAGGACTAAGCTACAGAAGGCTGGTGTAAGAACTACTAATCCCACAATGCACTGCACTAACCCACTTTGGGTTAGCAGGAAATGAAGCAGTTTCAGGAAGGAAAGAGTAATGTAATGCTTACCTCACTGATCAGAAATGACCTCATTCACCGGAGCTTCAAACGTTCATCAGATCTTACCTTGTTCACTTGATCTCAACTCGTTCAGCAGAACACATTTGTAATGGAAGCAGCTTCTGAGACTGAACTACTTTAGTATTTTCCTGACGATCAGGTGGTCATTTTAATCTTAATACTAGTTTTATTCATAACTGCCCCATGCTGTTACAGATGCTCATAGCCAAAACCAGATGTTTGTTGCACAGCAAGACAAATGTCAAGAGCTGAATGTGGGAAAGTGCATGGAGGGCAAAGAGGAAATCCAAGCTGAAGCTTTACAACTGAACCCTTGTTTATTTCAATATAAAATAACAGAGCAGCCAGACGCATACGGAAACGCCGCAGCTGCCAACCGCACTCTTAAACTTTCAAGGTGATACCTGATTCTTTGGATCAGCAGGAAACTGTTGCCAAGGGAACTGAATTACTTGACTGTTGATAAAGAATGTCAGGCAATCAAGAGGGAGCTGGAGGCACTGAGGCTCGTTCTGATAGGGCAGCAGCACCTCCGCCCTTTTTCACTTCAGAACATGGATGTGAAAAAGCTGACAATTCATCATCCTTTTCCGCCACTGCTGGTCATATTCACTGCGATCAGAGCGATAACTCTGTTTGCATTAAACATCTCTAGCTGAGCAAGTCATGCTATGTAAACCAAAGGCATTCACAATCACAATCATTACATGACAGAAATAGACATGGGAAGGTCACCTACAAGGCACAGCCAGTTTTACAGACAGACACAGCAGACAAATGTCAGCGTGCTGTTCTCTTAAGACTGCGCTGTCAGTTAAACCGTGGATCTGAGGCTTGCCGTCTTTTTACCCCCCTCTCCACAGAGCGTGTTATTGGCTGTTCTCTTCCAAGAGTGGCTGTCAAATCTCCACGCACAAGCCTCTTGTTCTTATGTAACAAATCTAATTCAATGCTACTCGTTTCGAGTGGGTGCTATCCTGTCCAGCCGAGGGAATGCGATCAGGCGGAGAAGAATAATTTAAAAGCCGTGTTCTCGCGGTGGGGGTTATTTGTACTTCCCGGCTAAATAAGCAATGTGTAATCAGAAAGGAGGACGACAATTATATTTACCAAAATATATCTCGGTGACTACTTACAGTATTTCCACGGCAAGCTGTGCGCATCCAATCTCTTATTGAGTAAACACATGACTTTGGGGCCAGCCACGCTCGCACAGCTTCGTTTTTTGAGGATGCTCTATATGCGTATGAGTACGCTACTTTTAGCTGCGGTGTTTTTGCAATGTTTGAGGTTAATGTTGTGGAAAAAAGGATTGTATTATGCAGAAGTAAACAGATGAGAATGCAGCTCTGGTGAGAAGTTTACATACACTCCTTGTGGGCATTCACGTCACACTAATTTGGAGCTTTTTGTAGTTTGAACTTTTTTGTGATTTAGAATCAAATGATATTTAACTGGTAATATTTAACTGTTATGATAAAAAAAATGGAATTGATGCACCATATTGAATTTATTGAGAATTGTTTATAAGCCATAAAAGATCAAAATTATACCTATGAGCTCAAATATGTCAATTTAACACTTCCACCAGCCACTACTTACAGCCATAAGCTCGTGGCAAATTTTGGATCAGTGGTGCAATATTAAAAATTATTAAAAAAAATCTTGGAACAGATCATTTGGGCACTAAGCTCATTGCCTGATCACCTCTGTTCAAAAAGCGGATTGCTAATCCCAAATTAACGGCCTTATAGTCCGGGACTGTTTATTAAAAAATCTACCTCGTCGTTTGGTCAAAACAAACATTTCTTTGCACGGCCAGAAACACAAGAACGATCTATACTGTAGTCAAAGCGAGGTTTTCAAACATAAGTAGCCTGCTCCAACTGAGAAGCAAGGCGGAAGGTGGATCAGGTGGGCAGATCAATAAAAAAAAAATCAATAATAGTGATACCAAGTCAATATCAATATTGGATCGATGCTGGCGTGGTAAGATCAATACTTGAGTTTCAGACTCCCTCTTGAAGTTTTGTGTTGTTTTTTTGTTGTAGATTCTCTACTCTACCTCAAAAAATAATTTGTTACAAGGTGTTGGAATAATATTTTTGCACTTTGCAAAAGGAAAACTGCGTACAAATCAACTTAGTATGTTAATATCTACAAATGTCCAAGTTCTGTTCTAGGTTCGAACAAAATAATCCAAAGGAAAAACTCAGAAATCACCTAAAAGGTCAGAACTCTGATGATATATCAAACTTAAATATATATATAAAAAAAAGTATCAGTATAAGTAATGGTATCGGCAATACAGGTATTTTCTTGATATACCAAAATAAGTAGCATCGCCCTCTAGTGGACAGCAACACAGGTGCTTCTAGTTGATTGCAGACTTGAGATTTTCCTCATCTTATGGTTTTAAACTTGGCCACTGTTGGATGTTCACACGTAAAAACTGGATTTGGAATAAAGTAGGTAAGCAAATTTTTATCCCTGGAAAAAGAATACCTAAAAAAAAAAATTCATTTATAGCCTGAAACTACAGTGACACTCATGCCATTGATGGAAGTACTTTTTCGTAATCTTTTTTTTTTTTTCTGAAAGGATCTCAATCCAGTTTGTTTGAGACATTAAATAGATGTTGTGTTTTAAAACTGCATTCCCTTTAGCATTAAACAGACGTACGTGGTTGGGAAAGAGCATCAGCAATTATTTTCATTTGTTATCCATAACTCCTCTCCTTTTGAGTCGAGCTTTACGTCACCTGTAGACATTTCGCAGTCCATGTTTTGTTAAATACTTTATTTTCACTAACCATTTGAAGAGATGTTTTTGCCTCTGAGGTTTATTAAAATCTAATGCGGTTTGATTAGGTTTGACCCATAAATTGGTCTTTGAAGAGTGAATCCGCAAGCAGGCCCTTGGGATCAATTAAATCAATTTTCTCAAGGAATTGTTTACTCGTTAGGCCTTAAAATTCAATCCAAGAAAGAATCGCTGAGAGGTTCCAAATTTTTCTAAATAAATTAGATTCACAATCATTACCTGTAGTCATCTGATTGAGGATTCCCACTCTTCCCTTTTATCTTTATCTGAGCGATGCAGTCACCAGGGCTGAGATGTGATGAAAGCGGAGAGTTGAGCGAGAGCTCGCTGCAAAGTCATTTAATTCATATTCATTTCTGAAAACTGTAAGCTGCAAATTGCAAGTAATTATGATCCACTTACCGAGAAAAAAACAAAAATGCTGTCTCAGAAGAGACTCTTACAAGCTGAAAATGTTGAAATATCATCCAAAAACATTTTATTTTCTGTCTATAATTAAAGTAAGTAGAAAGATACGATTATGTTGATTCAGTCCTTTGGAACACACCGTTTTGTATTCTGCAGTTATTTAAGTATTAAATGGGAGAAAGACTATTTTATTCTTTTAGAGCAACAAGTTTCAGTGTACTTGTATTTTTACGTGACCGGTTAACAGAAAGTAGCACATAATTGTGAAGTAGCAGGAAATTTCTATAATATTTTTACATACTTATCTGAAAATAGTGGCTTCGTTGGTTTTCACAACTATGTTTCAAGCAAGCTTTAATACTATGCAGCTTCTACAAGGTCTCATTTGAGGATTTCCCTGTATTTAACTCTTTAGCTCTTCCTTTAGCTAACTGAGAAATAAAGGCCTTCCTAAAGCCTGATGCTTCCACTGCCATGGTTCACTGTGTTTTATTGATGTGGCATCTTAGTTTCCACCCACACAAAGCATTTTCCAGCTTTGTGTGGGAAATGCACACGAGCAGCTGGACCCTCAGCTATTTAGAAACGATTTCTTCCTGGAGACTCTGTTAACGTTTAAAATTTTACTCAGCCGCTAATGTTTGGCCGTGACGTTCACAACTTCTTCTGTTCCCCGGAGAAACCCATTTGGATGAGAAAAATACCATATTGGACAGTGAAGAGAGATTATAGAGGTATGTACAGGTGAAACGCTTCAATTTTGGCCTCATCTGACCAATTGCTTCCACATGTTGCAATTTCCCCAACATGACTTTTGCAAACTTCTCATAACTGTCCCTTTCTTTGTGTCACTCTTCTGTAAAGTCCAGGTCTGCGGAGCACTTGGTTATTCATTTATAATCTAACTTTATCCTTTATGTGTCTGGTGGCTGTTCCCAAGTAGAAGACGTCTGAAGGAAATTGATTTTAATTGATTATCTAAGGGTATTTAATAAGCTAGATGGAAATGCAAATATATGTATTTGCAATAAAACTTAAGAACATTGTCTTACTGTCATTTTGTTAATCTTGGTCAATCACAAAGTAGCAATACAAACATTGAATTTTATATTTATGTGAAAAAAATCCAAAGAGAAAATGTCAATAAGTAGGAGAACTTTGGCAAAGCACTTTGGTGCAGCAGGAGAATTCTGGCTTCAGACGACACCAATCTAATAACCAGAAATCCACATTTCTTAGTGATAGGCAAATCTAAAAACTCTTAGATTTTGTAATATTTAAGAATTGGTGAACATTTAATAAAGGACATGAACTAAACAGCAAAAGGTGAACCCACCATTTCCACTTTTAAAAATCTATCTTCCAAATCCCCAACAGCCCAAGATCCTCCACCCATTTCAGGACCCGACAGCAGGGATTTGCTCCCATCAAGACTCAAAAGCATCTGTGAACTGTGCTGAGAGATGTTTTTGCGATAAGGCCGTCTGGTCGGAGCACCAGGCGAGGAAAGATTTTTCATGTCGCAGTTTATCAGAAAGGTGTTGGAGCGAGGTTGAGGTCAAGGTCAGGTATCTGCACAACAAAACCGAGACACAATTTTGACACCTTATTGAAACAGAAGAAGTCTCCCTTTTACTCCCTTTTAGTCTCCTCTTTTGACCTAGCCCTTTCTAATTTGCATAATGAGACAGAAATGCATAAGGTAAAGTAAAAATAGGATACAGAAAAAAAATTTAAAAACAAAGTAAAACAACAAAAAAACTCTGAAATAAAAACAAGTCTTATCTTCCTCTAATCATTATTCAGTGAAATGTTTTTTATTTTATTTTTTTACCGTCAGAGCTGAGTTGGGTCCCTATAGGTGGCACTTAAAAAGGTCCAAAGGATGAAACAGAAATGAAAATACACACAGATAAAAACCAGAGGCATATTAGCGTTCACTCAATACAGTGGTGACAGTTAAGGTTTGTGCAATGATAAAGAATGTGATGAATATTGAATACCTTGCAAAATTATTCACACCCCTTCAACTTTATCACAATTGGTCACAGTAAGCCATGCAGCTCTATGCATTCTGAGAAACAAAAACAAAATGCTGTCAGGCTCTGTGTTTATTTGGAGTTTTCTGTGTTTTCCTAGTCTCAGTGTTGTCCTGTCTCCCCTGATTACTCCCAGGTGTGTCTTGTTTCCTTGATTGCCCTCAGTCTATTTAATCCCACATATGTCCTTTGATCCTCGTCGGGTCCTTGTCTAATTTCTGTCTAGTCTCCGTCTGATGTTTGCTTTGTCCATTCGGTTGCCTTGTTGCTACCTGTGAAGAGCCGTGGTTTCCGCTCTGCAGTGCTGCCTTGGTTGTTGGACTTATTTTGGAGCAGAATTCATCATTAAATATTCATCATCTTACCTACCTGGGTCTTCTGGCTTCTGCCCCACCACCTACACCGCACCGTTATATGACAAATGCATCGCTATGAAACAATGTATGGGTTTCAAAAGATTTTACATAGATGGAAATCTGAAACCTGTGCTGATTACTTAGTGCATTGGAGAACCATCCTTTACGGCAAGTACAGCTGTAATTCTAGTGTGAGTCATCTAGAGATTTAAAACAGCCCATTTTTCTTCGGTTCAGAATGGTTAAGATCAGACAGCTTGGACAGATAGTTCTCATGTCTTGCCACCAGTTCTCAATTAGCCTTAAGAATATAACTTTGATTAGACCGCTCCACTATGTGTGTACTTTGATTTTAAAGGGGCAGTATCATGTGTTTTCCAAGCAAAGAGTGCAGTGTTAAGCAAAATCAAGTAATTATATTACCGTGAGTTACAGAAAATTTGACTTCATAATTTAACACCTGAAATTGGGCCTCTGTCTCTTTAAGAGACTCTTGCTCTGTCATCACATCACTCCTCTATTAACCCTTTAACAATAATTTTACCAGTGTTGCTCTGATTCGTAGCTTGTTTAATGTCCACGCAGTCGTTTTGCACAATTGAACAGTTGCCACGGGAGACTAAAGGTTTCCTCAAACACTCAGGTGTGTTTTTGATGAGGGAACAACATTGCAACATGATGTAGAGCTCAGAAAATCAAATTTACAAGATACTGACCCCTTAACCATTCCAATGCGGCTCTGAATTTGTTCCACTGTTCTCAAGTCTCCTCAGAATCTAATTGCCCTGTTTTTCCATCCATCTTCTAATAAATTGTACACAGTTTCCCTACATCATAATGTTACCACCAATGTGTCTGAGTGCAGGAATGGTTTGTCAGTCGTGATAGCTTTGGATGTACACCAAAAATTCCTATATGTCTCCTCTGACCAGAGCACCTTCTTTCCCCTGTTATGGTTTGTCCACCCTTTAAATTGGATTGTAACTTACAACATATGACTTTGAGAGCATTTATCTCTTTGCCACTCTCCAATGAAGGCTGAATAACAGATAATCTCACCTGAGTTGTGGCTCTCTGGTACTCCCTACTCTGTTGCCACCGGCATCGTGACTTATTCTTTGAAAAATGATCCCCTTTCCAAGCCTGTCAGTTTAGGTGAATGGTCATATCTTGATAAGTTTTGCAGTTGTACCACATTGGGTGAACTATTGGGTAACGGGTTGAACAGCGCTCTGCGAGAGATTGAAAGCTTGGGATATTGTTTTATGATCTAACCCTTCTTTAAAACCTCTCCACAGCATTTTCCCTGATCTCTCGGTTGTGTTCCTCCTCCTTTATGATGCGGTTTTGTTCATTAATGTGTTTTAGCATTCCTCTGAGGCCTTCACAGCGCTGCTAAATGAAGGCAAATTCTCAAAACTGTGAAAATATTTTAGACTCCCTCTTTCAAGTCGGCATGAAAGAGGATTTTCTTTTGCTGTGTGAAACACAAAAACTTCACTCTGGCATCCAGAAGGGTGACAAAATGCAAGCCTTATCCTCCGTTGGAGGTGGAAATCGGTTGTGTTTTTCTCTTTTTTTTTTTTTTTTGCAGGTTTCAAATCACAGCTAATCACTGTCATCCATGACCGATCACCTCAGGTAAACTGTCTGTCACCCGTGTTAGAGCTACGGGTGAAGCTGCTGCACCAAAGGGCTCCAGTCTTCAGCCTATCATGTCACCTGGAGGCAAAGTTCCTGCATATGGAACAAAGCAAGTGACGTAAAAGACCTTCATCTTGTTTGAGCTGGTGTTATTATTATAATTTTTTTTTTTGCAGAGATTTTACAGGAGGCGAATAAAAAAGTGTAATTTTATAAGCTTGCTCCAACTGGTTTCAGTTTGCTTCCATAAACATCGACAGACATGATTCTCATGTTGCCTTGATGAATTATGTACATATTATATGTGAATTAACTCACAATGTTGGGTCTCTGTTTAATTTCCGTAGCCTCATATAAAATTTACAGTAGCTTGATGCTAATCTATTCTAATTTCAAACAGTTTTAAACCGACTGATTCCAAAGTAAAACTGTGTGATTGTTTTATTAATGTCTTCCTGAGGTGATGCGGTTCTTTGTACGGATCGTATTCTCAATTAGTAATAACTCCTAATAGACATTTGCATACTTATAAAAATTAATGAGCTACATCTATTCGTTCATTCTCACATTCGCATGTCATGATGCTTACCTTGGATTTCCCAAACGACCTCTTCCTGGTTGGGAACTGCGAAGGTAGATTTCTTCCATTGCACAAGCTGAACTTTTGCATCATTTGATCATTCGTTAAGTCATAAATCTTATAATACTTCCTTCCAGCTGTCCCAGATTTGACTTCTGCTGTTAATCTGGATCATGAAATGTAAATAAGGTGCTAAAATCGGTATGCGTGCCAGTCACTTACAACCAGTGTTGTCAGTAACGCGTTACAAAGTAACTGACGTCGGACCGCTTTTTTCAGTAACGAGTAATTAACGCGTTGCTATTTCAAATCCAGTAATCAGATTAAAGTTACTTTTCAAAGTCACTTTTACTGTGCTTTTTCACGTTACTGTGCATTACTACCTTCTTTTGTTATTTAATTGTATTTCCTCCACGCGTCTTGTCGAGGGACCGACGTCTCTTGCGACATTATCAGCAGCGACAGAAATGTAAACAATGGAGGGAGATGCACATTTTGTTGGTGGAAAAACAGGAACTATTTTGAGTTTCTGTCGCCAAGTCCGATTATTATAAGGAGCTTGGGCTTTTTTATTTTTAATTTTTAAAGTCGCTAGAAGTTTTAATGAGTCGCGGGTTGCGCCTTTTTGGGCTCGTTTTTGAACGTGAAGTTGCTCATTTGGGCCTGGAAATAAGCA
>CAEFZX010012979.1:0-20527 GCA_903066825.1 Alfaro cultratus | reverse complement strand
AGCTCCGTTAGCTTAGCTCCGATAGCTTAGCTCCGATAGCTTAGCTCCATTAGCTTAGCTCCGATAGCTTAGCTCCGTTAGCTTAGCTCCGATAGCTTAGCTCCGATAGCTTAGCTCCATTAGCTTAGCTCCGATAGCTTAGCTCCGATAGTTTAGCTCCGTTAGCTTAGCCCCATCGCGTTGTTTACAGGCAGGAAAAAAGTGAAACAAAAGTCCGTTTTCCATCTTTTTACCGTTTCGGTCGTGTGATCGGAAATTACATCCAATAACGCAGCAAGTTTGTACCATCGTTAAATTATTTTAAGTTACTTAAAATATTCAAAAATTCAAAATATCTGTGAGACAGTGGGTAATGTTCGTTTCTCGGTTATGTTTGTGGCCAAACAACATGGCGCTCAGACCCCTCCGCCTAGAGCAGTGACGTCACGCTCGGAAGCTCTATTATCCGCGGTCTCCCGTTTTTATTTTCTTTTGAAATCTGTGATGTATTTTCACCTTTAGGAAGGATTTTCACTCTCTGCATGTATTTGAACTTCTCTCTTTTATTTACTTCAGCTCAGCTCACAGTTTTTAACTAATTCTGTCTTTCTGTGTTCTTCTAAATCTGCTCCTTCGTCGCATCTTTTCAGGCCTGATGCTGCCTCTAGTGGCGTGGGGTGGTAACACAACTAATATAATTACATTACTAAATCAGAATAGCACAACTTTACAGAGAATAAATAATATTATTTATTATTAATTCTGGCATTACTGACACTGTAAAATATAAATTCCCTCACTAAAGAACATGCCTTTTCATTTTCTTAAGGAAATAGAACTAATTAAATGAGATAAACAAAACCTGAAAGTGATTCTAGTTTCACTTGATGGCCAACCTGTTGAAACTTTGGCTAATTTTAAATTCCTTGTGTCGTTCCTGGACAGTCAGCTCAACTTTGCTGAAAACACTTCCTATATCTTTAAGAACTGTTAGCAGATAGCGCGCCCCATATTTGGAGGCCTTGAGTCCTCGACGCGGCCGTCGCAGGTTCGACTCCCAGACCCAACGACATCTGCCGCATGTCTTCCCCCTTTCCTGTCAGCCTACTGTCATATAAGGGACACTAGAGCCCACAAAGACCCTCTGGAGGGGTAAAAAAACCCTCCATCTTTCAAGAAGATCCAGTGATCTTGGGGTTACCCAACTTGAGGTTGAGTTAAAATATTAAAACTTAACATTGTAACTTGAACTCAAGTTAAAACAACATTTTAACTCAGGTTTGAACTTTTCATCTCCTCGGCTGGTTTGGTCACATGAACTGCAGACTAACAGACAATCTTTTAAGAAAACTTTCAATGGCAGGTAAAACAGCAGGTAAATGGTGGTGAAACCAAAACCAACTGTGTCTCAACTGTTTGCTGAAAGAACATGGAAGATGGCAGGAATATTTTACCAGAGAATATTCCTCCTTCCTCTTTACTCATCAGTTTGACCCTCAGATCTGAACTCAACTGATCAGGACTGACAACAGAACCAGAACCAGATCCTCAAACAGAACCATGTGATTCTACCAGCTGGGCCTCGGCGGTACCAGTGGATGCGGGTCTGGGTCAGTGGTACCATCGGGCCCAGGCCGGGTCAGCAGTGGTAGTGCGCTGGAGCAGCACATGCTGCCTTCATGGCCTCCTGGATCTTATTGTTTTCTGGTTTCGGGTTCATGCAGATTTCTCAGGCAAACCAAATACTTGAGCAGAACTTTTCGTGGACCTTTCTGGTTCTGAACCTTTACCTTGATGTGACTGAGGCCTCGGAGGATGGAGAGACAAAAGAGGCTGTGATGTTTGATCTGCAGCAGCTGTGACTCCTGTCAGACCAAATTCAGGGCAAAATGAGCCCAGCTTCAGGTTCTGCTGAGCCCAGAACAAACGGATCTGTCAGAGGTTCTGATGCTCTGGAGGAGCAGCCAAACCCACCGACCGTCTGTAGCCGAGCTGTAAAACCCAAACCCACTAAGAGGTCAAAGGTCAGCAGCTCAGCGCCTTGCTCCAGGGCACTGGAGCGGGACGAAACCGAGTCAGAGAGGAAGAACCAATGAGAGAAATAAAACGCAGACCATCACACACTAACACACTAACACACACAAACACACTAACACACACTAACACACACTAACACACTAACACACACTAACACACTAACACACACAAACACACACAAACACACACAAACACACACAAACACACTAACACACACTAACACACTAACACACTAACACACACTAACACACACTAACACACTAACACACTAACACACTAACACACACTAACACACACTAACACACACTAACACACTCTAACACACTAACACACACTAACACACACTAACACACACTAACACACACTAACTGATCAGTTCTAGAGGTGGAAATGGACAAAGACAGTTTGCACCCAGGGAGCGCTGACCTTTGACCCCACAGCTGGCTGACTAGTTTTATTGGTGTGTGTCGCCTCCAGCTGTGCAGCCGACACACACACACCCACGCTCGGTGTGTGTAACTGGTTCTGATCATATTAGAGTTGTGCAACATGTGACCCATTACCTGGTTCTGCTGGTTCTGGTTCTGATGGACCTTCTGCTTCACGGCCCGGTCCAATTCCTCAGTTCCTGTTCCGTCTGACCCGACCGGACCCATTCGGACTCGACAGTCTAAATCAGAGGTTCTGCCGGGCCTTTTGGACCCGAAGGTTCTAATGGGTCCGTTGGTTCCGCCTGCAGCTGCTCTCTGTATCGGCGTTTGATATGAAGCGGTTCTGGACGGTTCTGATAAGCTAGTGAGACAACAGAACAGGTCATGTGTGTTAATCAGAGTTCTGGTTCCTACTGACCCAGTTTGGTCCGGAGGGGGGGGTGACCCGGTACGACCACCGCTAACCTCCCTCAGTCCGCTGGTCTCTGCGGCCCGGTTCTGGAGGACGGCGTGTTCTCTGGCTGTCAGAACCCGAGGCACCAGCTGGAGGTTCTGGTGACAAACCGGGTCAAACTGAGAGAATAAACTGGTGCTGCTGGGAGACCAGATTCCCACTGATCAATATCTGAACCGGATCAGAAAAACGAATCCAGGCTGAGATTAATCTACCTGGTTCTGGGTTCAGATCCGCTCCACTTCGGACCAGCATCTTCAGAACCAGCTGACAAGTAGCTTTAGCATCTTTAGCAGGATAATAATCTGTTATAGATTAAATAATCTGCCGAAGGAAGCAGAACTTTTAAATGATTATTAATGAATTATTGCCATTAATCGTTTCTTTAAGTCCTGTTCAGTCAGACGCTTGGCTTCAGTTACAAACTTAAAAAATAAAAAACGTTCCAGCTGAAGATGAACATGCAGGTTTGCTGTTATTATTGATTTTAGGCGATAAGTGATCAATATAAGATGTTTTATAGTGATTAAATAAATAAATCTTACCTGGTTGCTTTAAGCTCACAAACAACCACAGTTAGCTTAGCTGTTAGCTTTATGCTCAGCCTGTTTTTCTCTTGTTCCAGTTCACAGTTGACAAAATGTTTTTCAGAGCCGCCATTACTGACCGATTCCTCCAGGGAGCAAAGGTCACATGATCTTCCTTATATGGTCAAAGCTTCCGGTTTTTATCAGGTAAAAAGTGTATTTTTGTTTCTGTTTTCAAAACAACTGATCTGCTTAAAAACGTGATGAGAAGGTTTATTGATGTTTATAAATGTTAAACTGAATAAACTTTAAAGATTTGAAGCTGAATTCTGATTGGTTCTGTAGATATTTTTATTTACTGGAGCATTTTATTAAAATCCACCGTCAGTGAAATATGATTCATTTAATGTCTCAGAGACAGAAGAGGACTCCGTCTGTCCTCATGTCTCACTGATGGACCAGCAGCTGTTCTGGATCCTCAGCCTGTAACTGTGAGTCCAGAGGACGTTTGTCCCGGTCCGTCCCATCGGAACCAGGGGATGGGCTGGAACGTGACTGGGCCGAGCGGTTCGGACTCCGCCGCCCGGAGCACAGAGGTCGGTCACAGGCTCTGCATTGTTCCCCGACAGCGCCGCTTCTGATCCGGATCCTGGCTGTCAGAGTTCAGAACGGGGCCAAGGGGTCCGGGGGGCCGCAGCGGGACAGGAGGGGGATCTGGGGGGTTCGGATGGGTTCTGGGGGTCCGGAATGTAAAGAGCCCAGGATTCTAATTGGAGCGGGAGTCACGGCTGCTGCTCCAACCCAAAGAGACTGAGAGTGAACTGACCCTGAAAACATCAGAGGAACCAATATGGCGACTCTGCTGAGAGCAGCAGTGGAGCGGCCCGGTACCGGCTCCAGAACCAGAACCAGCAGATCGTTGTGACCCAGATCAGAGGGGAACGAGGCCTCTGTCCAATCAAATCAATGATCTCAGAACCAGTTTATGAAACCATCTTTACTCTTCCAGACTGGACCTGGACCGGACCGGACTGGACCAGACCAGACCAGTCAGCAGCTGCTTCAGATAGTTTTCCTTCCAGCAGTGGTGGCCTCATCAACATGGTGGAAGCTAACGCTAAAGCGCTATGCCACCATGTTATTCAGTGGAAGCTAATGCTAATGCCACCATGGTATTCAATGGAAGCTAACGCTAAAGCGACCATGTTATTCAGTGGAAGCTAATGCTAAAGGAATATACCACCATGTTATTCAGTGGAAGCTAACGCTAAAGGAATATACCACAATGTTATTCAGTGGAAGCTAACGCTAAAGCGACCATGTTATTCAGTGGACGCTAAAGCTAAAGCGATATACCACCATGTTATTCAGTGGAAGCTAACGCTAAAGCGATATACCACCATGTTATTCAGTGGACACTAAAGCTAAAGCGATATACCACCATGTTATTCAGTGGAAGCTAACGCTAAAGCGTTAAGCCAACCAACAGCTGTCCTGTTAGCAGACAGCTAAGCGTTCTGAGGATCGTCTCCTGATTTGTTTTTTTCTCCTCGGGTGGAAACTAAAAGTTCTGCTCATGTGACCCGGTTTCATCTCTTCACTCAGCCGGTCCGAACTGGCCCAAACAGAACCTCCCCACAGCAGTCGGCCTCATGAAGTTCTGCAGAACCTGCAACTCCATCCTGGTTTTGTCAGGAAGCCCAGATCTCTCTGGTTGTGATCCAGAACCAGATGGACCTGTAGACTGGACCGGACCGGACCATCCTGACGCCACAGAACCGGGAAGCTTTCCTCCCTGGACCCGTCACAGACCTGAGCGCCTCCACAGGAACAACCTGGGTCTCAGAACCAGGAGGTTCTGTTCACCGGGCCGGACCGACCAATCAGGACAGAGTCTGCTGGATCCATCTTTGTGTGGTTTGCTCAGACACAACAGGAGAAGCTGCTGCCATGGCAACGGGCCGTACACATCCTGCCAAACAGAGAGCCCCGCTCTGATTGGCTGTTGCAGCTTCTGCTGCGCTGATGAGGATCGCAGCTGCAGCAGAACCGGCATCCGGACCGCAGCAGGAAGAGGTTTCCTCACACACTCCCTGAGGAAACACGGGGGGAAGCCTGCACCGTGTGTGTGTGTGTGTGTGTGTGTGTTTCCATCACACTGCAGCTGGAACTCCAGCTGGACCAGAACCAGAATCTGGAGCTGCCTGGTTCTGTTCAGCTTCAAGGTCAAAGTTCATTTATGAAGGAACTGAAGTGTGTGAAGCTCTCATCCCTCTGCGTGTGTTACTGTGTGTGTGTGTCTGCGTGTGTCAGCAGCGATCAGAACCGGCGGCTCGGTTTTCCTCAGCTGTCCCTGAACGTCACATCGTCTGTCATCACGACCAGAACAAGAAATGATTCTGGTTCCAGCCGACAGAGAGGATCCAGGTTCTGGTCCAGAACCCAGCAGCAGTTTCTGTTTCTCTCCTCTTCAAGTCTTGGTGTAAACTGGGCTGGTGGTTCCTTTCCTGCGGTGAGCTCAGCTCCAGACGGAGTTCTGGACTCGTATAACCGGGTCTGGGTCGAACATCAGCGCCGGGCTTCCAGATGTTGGAACCGGAGCCGGCGGGTTACGTACATCCGGATTTCTCTCTCACAGCCCGAGTTCAGCGCAGAGGCAGCCAAGAAAGGAGCAGCTGCAGAACCAGAACCGCTTCTAAAGGAGACCCAACAGAACCGGAATCACCGGCTCGTCTGAACGGAACCGGGGAGGTTCTGATGATCCCACTGCAGAGAGAAACAGAGTTGGAGAACCACTTCCTGCTTCCTGTGAGGAAGCGTCCAGTTAGTTTCCTGTCTGTCCCCCAGTGTCCCATGTTGCCCCATAATGTCCCCCAGTGTCTCATGTTGGCCCATAATATCCCCCAGTGTCTCATGTTGCCCCATAATGTCCCCCAGTGTCCCATGTTGCCCCATAATGTCCCCCAGTGTCTCATGTTGCCCCATAATGTCCCCCAGTGTCCCATGTTGCCCCATAATATCCCCCAGTGTCCCATGTTGCCCCATAATATCCCCCAGTGTCCCATAATGTCCATACTGTCCCATGTTTTCCCTACAGCATACTTTACTAGAACTAAAAACCATTTTATGTTCCAACATGTGGAACCAGACCAGTTATTGTTTCACGCAGTTCCTCCTTTATGCCACTAGGTGTCACCTTTCTGCCTGAACATCTACCTGCAGCACAGGCCTCCTGTTCTACGGAGTGACATTAGTGCCAAAGTTAAGACTACTGCCCTCCAGCAGCCACTTCCTGGTTGTGATGGAGGTTTCTAATAATAATAATGTAAGAACAAATTGTCACAGATCAATAAATTTAAATTCAAATAAACACTGAAAGCATTTTAAATATCCAGAATAAAGTCTAGCTGACACTGAAGGACTCAGAAATCAACCTGGAGACTAAATGATTTATTTTCATGATTTATGAAAATAATTTATTCAGCAGCAGGTTTACAGTCATGGAGTGTCAGTTTCTGAGGTTTTCCTTTCACAACGTTTTAAAGCATTTTAAAGGGGTGTAAAGGAGCAGATCCACCAGAACGGATTCATTAAAGTGTAACTAACCAATAAAATAATCCTGTTAAAAAGTTATTTTGAGTTGCATCTTTTTGTTTCTGTTGGATTCTGACATTTTTCCTGTAAATTCATTCATCTTACCTAAACTGTCTCAGTGCTGCCCCCTCAGGTAGGACCCTGTCTAAGTGTGACTCAACGAGCAGTGGGCGGGGTTTAGTGGCTTAGCTTAGCTCATGTGTTGTGGGCGGGGCTTAGCGCTGCTCTGGTTGCTTCCTCATGACGAGGAACGGCATGAGGAAGCTGCAGAACGCTGGCGCCATTAAAGTCCAAAAACAGAGAATTATATAAATGTAGCAATAAAGTTCATACACTAGCAGCACTTCTTCTCTCGTGACCCTCGCCCTCTTTAACACACCTGGCCACGCCCCTCAGTGCATATCGGTATGCTTGTTGGGGGCGGGGCTCAGATTTACCAGGGTTGGTTACACTTTAAATAGTCTATGACGTCATGATTACATCATTCTGATTCTACTGCTCTGATTGGCAGCTTCTCTTTCTTCAGCCAATCAGGACACTTCATTCTGAGCCACCGCCCTGGACTCCAGCAGGTCCTTGATGGCATCATCACTGTAGGACAAGATATCCCTTAGCACCTGGACCGTGTGCTGACCAATCAGAGGAGGGGGCGTCGGCCTGCTCAGGGGGAAGCTGCTGAAGCGCACAGCTGGACCTGAACACACACACATGCAGACAGACAGACACACACACACACACTCCCTTTAATCAATGCAAACTATTAAAGAGTTTCAGCCTTAAAACAGGCAGCAAAATAAATTCAGGAAATCTGACGGATCCTGTAAATGCTGAATGTTCTGCACTTTCATCTCTTCTCTTAACATGAAATATAGATATATATATATAATAGACTGCTGCACATTTTACAGGAAATGTTACAAAGTAATAAATGTTGAAAGAGAATCAGCTGGTTGGACTGTTTTGGTTCAGCTGGATTCTCGTTCGCTGTGATTCAGAATCGAGATGAAATGTAAAGTGATTTAACAATGAATCAAACGCGCCACCTGCTTGTCTCCACTCATCCTTCAGAGTGGAGGAGATCATCTGTTGATTAAATCAGAAATCATCAGGAGTAATTGATCCTTTTGACTCTCGAATCAAAGCAAAGATTCAGTTCAGTGTAAAACGTTCAGTAATGTTTTAAACTTTTCCTCCACTGGTTCTGGATGAAACGTTACAAACTGAACTGGTTCAGTAATGAACACATGAAGCTTCCAGTCAGAAATAAATGAGAATCTGCAGCCGAGAACAAGCTATTTATTTCTGGACACTCAGACAATCAGCTGCTTTTACAGATCAGCGCTAATGAGGCCAGATCTCACAGACCGGCAGGCTGGGTGTGTGTGTGTGTGTGTGTGTGGGGGGGGCTTCACGTGCCGAGTGTGTTGTTTTCACCACATAACTAACTTATTATCCTCTTCAACAAGCCTCAACGTGAACATCACACAGTCTGCATGTGTGTATATGTGTGTGTCTGGTGAGTGTGTGTGTCAGGGTCAATGATTAATGAATAACATGACGTAATCCTTTTATTCATTTCTGTCTTTTTTCTGGTTCTGATCCAAGATGGACGGAGGAAGAAGAGGAAAGTTGATGAAGAGCGACGAAGGCTCCAGACTTTTATTCTAACGCTAATGCTAACCTGTTCTATAGCGTAAGCTAAGCTAACGCTAACCTGTTCTATAGCGTAAGCCAAGTTAATGCTAACCTTTCTATAGCATAAGCTAAGCTAACGCTAACCTGTTCTACAGTGTAAGCCAAGATAATGCTAACCTTTCTATAGCATAAGCTAAGCTAACGCTAACCTGTTCTATAACGTAAGCTAAGCTAACGCTAACCTGTTCCATAGCGTAAGCTAATGCTAACCTGTTCTATAGCGTAAGCTAACGCTAACCTGTTTTATAGTGTAAGCTAAGCTAATGCTAACCTGTTCATAACGTAAGCTAACCTGTTATATAGCGTAAGCTAAGCTAAAGCTAACCTGTTCTATAGCTTAAGCTAACACTAACCTGTTATATAGCGTAAGCTAAGCTAATGCTAAAGCGCCGGACCAGCCTGGTGTTTGCTTTCTTTGATGTTGAACTTTATTCAACTTTTATAAAAGTTTAAATCAGACACTAAACTAGCGGATTATTACTGATAACAAATCTATAACAGATAGATTAACCCGAACAGCTAACGGATCCAGATGATAAAGCTCAGACTTCAGAGGTCCGGTGAAGTGAAACCAGTCTGGTTCTTCCTGCTAAATGAAAACCCAAACCAACCAGAACCAGAACAAAGGAATGTCTCCGCCATGTTTGGACCTTGCTGGTTCTATTGATGCTTCGATTTCTGAACTGTGAGGAAACATTTTATCCTCTGATGGTGATTTTCACACAGCAGACGACCACTGAACGGGTCAGAACAGGATCAGAACCAGGTCCGGCTACCAAACAGCCTGACGTTTGTAGGGAATGATGGACTGGTCCAAACGAGGGGAACCTGAGGCGTGAAGGTGAGCCTGGGGTCAGAGCCGAGTCGGAACCGGGTCGGGTCCGGAGACGGATCGGACCGTAAATCGTGAGCAAAGGACAAACGGCTTCCTGAGTGGAAACTCACAGATCCATCAAACCGGCATCCCAGCGGACCGCCTCAGCTGCACGCTGCGGTTCCTCTCACAAATATTTGTTTGTGGATCTGCAGTCGGGTCGGGCCGAGCCGGGTTGGGTCAGGGGGGCAATCCAAGCGTTCCCAGTGGGGAGTCAGGTTCCGAGAGCCCAACACCATCAGGACAACGATTCCTGGAAAAATGTTCCTCCGTGATTTAGACTCCCAGACAGAGAGAGGAACGCGGATCAGAACCCAGGCGAACCAGAACCACGACCAGTCAGCTGCTATAACAACAGAACATCAAGAGAACCGGAGGTCACATGACCCAAACACCTCTGGTTGCAGTCTGTGTGTGTGTGTTTATATGTGTGTGTGCGTCTGTGTGTGTGTGCTGACCCGGCACGGCGATGCGTCCCGCCGTCGGATGCTCCATCTCCTGGATCAGACCGTTGTGTTTCACCTGTAAACATACAGACAGGTTGGTGCTGGTGCTGGTTCTGGTTCTGGTCGGGATAACCGGGTCTGGATGTGGTAGGAAGTTAAACTCAGAAGCCACTTCCTGTTTGCTTGTTTGTTTAGGTTTTCAGAACTGATCTGGAGGTTCTGGGTCCCAATGAGGGACTGTCAACTCGACAGGAAGTCAACAGAACATGAGGACAGGAAACGGAAACAGACTTCAAATTAAAAGCATGTAAATAAGAATTGTTAACAGTCAAGGAACAAAACGTCACAGAGGTCAAAGTTTATCCACCTGAACGTTTAAGAGCGCCAAATGTTCTCAAAGTTAGTAAAACGCTAAAATTAGCTGAGTGAATTAGAGCTGTAGCATTAGCACAGCTAGCCTTTCAGACAGCGGGTTTACCACTGAGTCTGTAGAAAGGAAGCGCCAGCAGAACCGGACCTGAACCATTACATCTGCATAAAGGGAGAGTCAGAGGCCTAGTCAAAGTCCATATCGCATGAACATTCCCAGGCATGACCTGGAACGGGCTGAAGGAAGACCTCCACAGGACCGTCTACCATCCAGAACTGTCTTCTGTCCAGAACCATCTTCCGTCTACCATGACCCACATTGTCTCAGAAGCAGTTCCCGCAGAAAGCCTCTGGTCAGTTTGTTCAGGAGACGCTCCAGAGTCTCAGAGGACAGCAGCTCTAAAGGACAGGTTAGCTTCATTGTAGCATCGCTTGCGTCATCGTTAGCGATTGGCTAACGTTCAGCAGAGGCCACGCCTCCAGGAAGTAATGGCTCCAATCCAGACTCTGTGGATGAACAAACGGCTGATTCCACCAGGCCATTAGAGGGAGATTAGAGGGACATGATAGGGACGGATCTCTAGAGGGACATGATAGGGACAGATCTCTAGAGGGACATGATAGGGACAGATCTCTAGAGGGACATGATAGGGACGGATCTCTAGAGGGACATTTCTGAAACATGTTGGACGCTCAGCCTCCTGCTACAGAACAGTTTATATTTATTTTTTGAAATGTCAGAACATTTCAGAACCAGGCAGATCAAAGGCTTTACATCATAAAAACATCAGTCATCAATTATGAAACAAACATTTAGTCCAGAATGCTGCTTCTCCATGTTTGGTTCTGGATGCAGAGCAGAACTAGAACCAGAACCGGCAGGTTGATCCAGCAGCGTTGTGAAACAATAGTGATGCTGAAGTGACCTTTGCATATTTTACAATCTAAAACATGTTAGATAACTTTAAAGATGCAGGTGTGACATCATTAACCTTCATCACCAATAGGTGGTGCTGTAGCTGCAGGACGTTTGCTGTTATTTAGCTTTCAGTCTGTTGTTTTTGTGAACAAATATCCGTTTACACCCTGCATGTTTTATTATTCTGCTTTTATGATTTATTTGAATCTTTCTCTTCTAGTTTGGGAGACCAGTCACTCTGTAGCTCTACATTATAAATATCTGCATCAAACGTTTTCCTCATTATATTGAACTCATGAACGTCTTTAAAGAACTTTAACAGCTCAGTCTCATCTCAACTCGCCGTATCGTTCAGACTGACTTTACATTTCGTCAGTAAAAGTCAGACATACTGCCACCTGCTGGTGGGAGTTAGCATCACTTAAACATTTCTGATAATTTTTGAGGAAGATTAGCATAATTTCACAATTATGCTAATGCGAGAATCTGTAGATTTTGTACGACTTTCCGTGACCACAGAATCTAAAACCTGCAGAGACTGAATAAAATGAGTCAGCTGTTAATTAAATCACCAATACATATCAGGAAATATTCCAGAATATTAAGAAATTAACTTCCTTTATGTTTGAAACGGCTTCCTGTGCTGGACCAATCAAAACGCAGAAAAGAATGCAGCAACCAGCCAATCAGCGACGATCTCTTATCTGTCACTTAAAAAACATTCAGACGATAGTTTTTGATTTTAGTATTTTTTAACTAACATATTTACAGGATTGGAGGAGAAAAAAAAGTTGATTAAAATGTTTTTTTTGTGGCTTTTTTGTCTGAAAATATTAAAACATCGGAAATGTCGAAGTTTTGGCCGACAGCCGGCGCCATGGAGACGCCGAACTGACCACTCCTGCAGCTCAGGGCCTCCTCATAAATCTGAAAATGATTTGATGATGATGATGATGATGGAACAGTCTCCATGGCAACAGGCCCCGCCCTCATATCTTCTCTGTCTGTTTATACATGAAGCAACATGATTGCTAGCATGTGTGTACGAGTAACTCTATCTGTTTGTGACGCAGGACATCATTACCTCCATATGCTCACACACACTGACACACACACACAGAGAGACACTGACACACAGACACACACACACCCAGAGACACTGACACACAGACACACACAGACCCAGAGACACTGACACACACACAGAGACACTGACACACACACACACCCCGCGGTCAGAAACATTGTTTTATTTTCCACTCAGTGGGTTTTTAATCTGATGAACTGAGAAATGAAGCAAAGCAGCTTAGCTCTGGTTCCCCTACCGGGGTCGGTCCATCAGTACCGGGGTCGGTCCATCAGTACCGGGGTCGGTCCATCAGTACCGGGGTCGGTCCATCAGTACCGGGGTCGGTCCATCAGTACCGGGTCGGTCCATCAGTACCGGGTCGGTCCATCAGTACCGGGTCGGTCTCTTAAACACTGATAATCATTATCATTCTTCCCATTCTGACCCATTGGACCAGCTGGTGGTTCTGATTAGCACCAAGAGTGTAGATTCTGTAGACCTCCTGAAATTGGGTTTGGACTCGTTTGGCTCTGGTTCTGGAGCTCGTCCTGGTACTGGACCTGACTCAGTAAACTCTGACCACAAAGATCTGAACTGGTTTATTTATTGGAAGCTGAAGGTTTTCTGAACTGGTTTCAGACCTGTTTGGTTCTGGTACCAGGCTCGGTTCTGGCTCCAAATGAAAATAAACTGGGGTTAGAGATTTTGTTTGGCCCGGCTTGTAAAGTTGAACCCGGTTTGGACCAGTTTAGAGGAGTTATGCTGGTTCTGTTCTGATGTTTAAACGCTACACTAACTGTAATTCAGCTAAACACTAACATGGTATTTACTAGAAGCTAATGCTAAGGGGCTACATAAATGTCATATTTAGCATAGGCTAATGTTAAATCACCATACCAAAATGCTAATTAATGGAAGCTAACGCTAAAGTGCTACACAAACATTTAGTGTAATTTAGCTTCTGCACAGAAGTTGAACTTTAAAATGGGTTTTGCTGTTTACAAAACAATTAATTTAAGAATTCATTAAAAATTAAAAACAACGTAGAAGAAGCTAAGAGCGCTAAATGTTTTCAAAGTTAGCAGTCAGGTTAGCGTGGCTGTTAGCTCATTAGCCTTGTTCTGGACTTTTATTTGCACTTCAGGTTAAAGTGGTTCTGGCAGTAACTGAGTCGGCTGTGCTGTGCGTCAGGATTAGTTCCAGGTCTGGTGGGTCTGCAGCTGATGGACCTTCAGACGCTGTCAGGACGTTTGGACCAACCGTCCAGCATCCGTCTCCACGCTGCGGTCCAGAGGGACTCCAGTTAAGGAACTGGGAAAACAAGCTGGAAACAAGGCCCGGTTAACCAGAACCAGAGACAGTCTGTGAGCGGTTAGTGGGCTGATCAAAGCAGAACCGCTCTGTGGTTCTGGGCCACGCGCCTCCTCTTCCTCCTTCCTTCCTCATTTTCCTCTGCCTGTTTTATCTGTCAGGCTAATTTCACCTGAGGTAAAATCACCATGACAACCACAGGAAATGAGGTCATGTAGTTTGGGTCCAGCAAGGCTGGTTCAGAACTCGTGAAGCTTCACAGAACCGGGTCTCGGACAGGAACTGGTTCAGCTGAACGGTTTCTGGAGTATTCCTGTTGAATATTCGTTTTTGTCCAGGAAAGGCGCTTTGGGTCGGCAGAACCAAACATTTCTATTCTGGGACGAACAGAAAGAACCAACGGAGGCCCTGGTTCTGATCCGAGCCGCTGACCGGGCCTCGGCTCTGCAGCCAGAGTTCCTGCTGAGACCGGACCGGTTTCAGCTCAGCAGCATCTGGAGGAAGACTCAGCTGCCGGGCTGACCTCGTTAATCGCGTCCCGACCCGTTTGTTCTGACAGCAACATGGAGCCCGTTGGACCCGGACTCACGTTAATCACGTCCCATTAGCTCCCGTCTCTCTAAATGTTTGCACAGTTTGTCACTGCAGCTTGGCTGCAGCTCAGGCGACTGACAATTCATCAACCAGTGGTTCTGGTTCTGACCCGTCCAGAACGCCTCTTTTTAACAGAACCAACAGATCGGCCCATAAATCAGCTGGAGGAGGAAGAGGAGGAAATGTTTTCTTCACTCTTAAAGTTTCCTCCAGTCAGATTAGCTCTCAATGTTCCTGGATCCAACGTCCAAATGTCCAGAAGGTTCTGGTAGCTGGAGCTAAACCCGGTCCTGATGTCCGACCCGGTCTGGCTCTGAGAACAACAGAACCTCAACATGGAGGCTCCAGGCGCTACAGTGGCCTACAGTGACTACACACACCTGATGGGGGCGCTGTTCTCGTCGTCAGACAAGCATCTCCCTGGAGAACGGAGACGACTTTCAACATGCCGAGTCTGAGAGACTCAACCAGAGGAACTGGACCAGTTCCACCAGTTCCTTCACTACAGCCCACACTGGGAGTACCGGGACTAGTGGCACTAGGGTTGACTGGGTCAGGGGTTAAAGTTCATCTGTTTGGAAAGTTTCCACCATGAATCTCCATCTCTGACCTCCGTCTGTCCTTCAGTCCCGTCAGACGATGCCGTCCAACGTCACAACAGGAAGTGATGCGTTTATCGGTCTGAATCACAGCCGTCACAACAGGAAGTGATGTAGAGCCTGGGTTAGTTAACCCTTCATGTCCTCAGCTGGTGACAGTTAAAGGGTTAAAGATTTTAAAAGGGAATTTTCTCGTCTCAACAGGAACCAGGAGTCTAACGTTCAGCTGCTCAGGGATGAATCTACAGGAGCCCTCGAGGCTCAATAAAAGCTAAGGTTAGTCTCTAGTCACTCATCACAAGTGAAGAGGCCTGAAAACAGAGAATATGGGAATGATTAGCATTCCCAAATAAAAACTCACGGATCATCAGGAAGGATGAATCAGGTTTCTGGGGGAATTTATTGTTTTGTTTGTGAACAGGTTGTTTTTCCACGGCTCGGGCTGCAGCAGGAACCTTAACTGGGTCTCTGCAGCTGCAGCAGCTAGAAGTTGACGCAGGGCAGCTTTCCAGCTCTGTGTAGGAACAACAGAGGAGTGATGAAGCCGCTGATGATGCTGATGGAGAGGCTGAACAACGTGAGCTGCAGAATGAGCAGCAGAGACGCGGTTAGGATGGTTGGGCCCAGCATGAGGATCTGCAGCAGCTGGATGGCGCTGTTGAACCCCAGGGTGATGACGATCACCTTGAAGGCCTTCCTCTTCATGGCGCTCCAGCTCTCAGCGCTGCGGGAGCCGTCGCCCGGACCTGGACGCTGCAGTAAGACAAGATGGACAGGAAGAGCAGGGACTTGGCTATGAAGTAGCAAGCAGAGACGGTGAGGGACGGGCCGAGGAAGGGAAACATGAAGTCCAGCAGGATCAGCAGCGAGTCAAACAGGCAGACGCCCAAACGGTACCGCAGAGGTTTCAGCCTGCAAGCAGGAAGAATCAGGAACACGCCGATATGAGACCAGAAACACCTGAGACTGAGATACTCTGAGACATCAGAACCAGACCAGTGCCGATATCTGGGTCCGGTCTGGAGGAACTCTACCGTTACACACGTCTAATAACTCTGGTCCTTCTGCAGTTCTCCCTTGAATTTACCTGATGAAGACGGTGGGATGGACCACAGCCAAGTAACGCTCCAGACAGATGCAGGTCTGAAACAGCGGTCGAGAAATCAGCATGAGCTGCAGGAACAGCTTCAGAGCCAGAACCCCGACCGCGTTGGACATCCTGAGCAGGAAGTGGAGCATCACGTAGAAAGACGAGCAGCCGAAGAGGATCTCTGCGACGGCCAGGTTGAGGGCGAAGAGCTCCGAGATGACGGGGCCTCTGGATTTGCTCGCTATCATCCAGACCATGTAGCAGTTGGCCAGTAGACCCAGCAGCACGTTGGAGGCCAGCAGAGCCGTGATGCCATTCGGGAAGAAACTGGGATCGAATCCCAACGTGGAGTTGGGCCCAACTGAACCCATTTCCACCGGTTCTGGACGTTTCTACAAATTCACCAGGAATTAAAACAGAAATATTTCCTGTTATAACAGCCACGCTGCTGACTGACTTTGGCACATCAGAAGCTGAATGTCGTCTTACGTAACCTGTCCGGTTCTAACGGGTTCTAAATTAAAGCTCTGCCGGTGTCCAACCTTCAGTTTACATCCGTTCTCAGTTTGGTAAATGATAAATTCTCAGAAGATGCGTCACTGAGGAACGAGGCCGTTTGAAAGCACGTTAAAGTTCAGGTTTTTGATCAACAAACAGGAGGATTAATGATGTGGTAAATGTTCAGAGACACTGTAAACAGACATCAGCTTTTACATTTAGTGAAAAATAAACGGTGTTTTTGGTTTTACGCACCTCGATCTCATCCACTGCGTCGCTGCATCTAAACACCATCTATCCTCTGGTGGTTTTACATTAAGAGGCTCTCCTGTTTGTAATTTGGGCTTTTCGTTTCTCGAACATCTCACCACACGCTCCTTTTAAACTGGACCCACCTGTGGATTTGCATGGCGAGCAGCGGAGTCTAAATTTACATCTGCTGCGTTCGAACAAGCCCAGCAGAGACACGGATATGGTTTCTGTGGACAGAGGGTACGGCCACATTTGCATTAGATTTCCCTCAAAATGTAATTTGTCAGTGGAAATAATAAACCGAATGGCAGAAAGTTTCTCCAGCAGCCTGATGGACGGAAAGAGGAGCTGGAACGGCAGCAGGGGTCGGATGGAGATCAGGACTCGGATGGAGATCAAGACTAGGAAGCTACGGCTGCAGCTGGTTGATGAACACCAGAAGGAGAATCTCTACTTCCTGAAGTTACTGATGATCTTTATTCAGGGTGACGATGCAGAGCAGCAAGAAGCTCCTGGGTTCAAAGGTCAAGGCCGTCGCTGTCAGAGCGCTCTCTCTGCGGATGGCTGGACTCTCTCTGGGTACTCTGGCTTCCTCCCAGTCCAAACCAGCAGGCTGGGAGTCTGTTCCCCGGGTCCCAGTGAACTGAGAGACCACCAACTTCCTCGGTTTTATTCCAGTTTAGTTCCTGAAATCAGACGAACCGGTTCTGTCTGGAGGATCAGAGCCATGTTAGAACAGGCCGGACCACTGGACCTGATTGTTTCTGGATCAGAATTGCTGACTTCGTGCTGCTTTGGAAAAAAAGATACAAAAACATATAAACAGAAACATTTTTATTCTTTGAACTTAAACAGCTGGGTCTTTGTTACTCACCACATCGATTACAGACCTGAAAACCTGCCAGGCTGAGGCAGCGGTGGAAACACTGCCCCCTGCAGGTGGGAGATAGCATCACTGAGCTCTCAGTTTGGGAACATTTGTTTGGTTTTTCTGTCAAACCCAAACCTCTGAGGATTCGTCTAAAACCCGAACCGACTGACAGAACCAGAGTCAGAGACAATAAGAGGTTCCAGAACTGAACTGACCGGCTTCACGATGAAGAAGAACCTGCGATGTTGGGCTGTCCAGGTGCAGCGCTGCATTTCCACCTGCAGCATGGCGTAAACATGCATCATGTTTCTGCAGGATGAGCTTCATCTCCCAGCGGATCAGGGAGCATCTCACGCTCATCCAGCACATTTGCATGGCGGCTGCTGTCTATTTAAATCAGATCTATGTTGCAGCATCGCAGCTTCTAATGGTAACATAAAACCTCCCACATGTCCCCTTCGTCTGCTGCCCGGGGTCAACGTGAGGTCAACGTGAAGGACTCACCTGGTGCAGCACTGGCTATAGTCACAGTATAATAAATATGTCTGATGGACGGCTGCTCAATCTGATTGGTGCGGAGGGAGTCTCTGCTGGAAGGGCCAACAGGCTGCAGGATGGGAACTTCATCTATCAACAGGGTTCAGATAGAGCCTGGACCGGACTTGAACTAGGCCACGATCTGAGCAGATTTCTGTCAAACTCAGGGTTTTGTGGATCTCTTCTTGTTTAATTTTCCTCTTAGAGAAAAAGCTTTTAGCGTTCAGAGACGATGCAGAGGAAACTCTGACAGGAGATCTTCAGTCACGTTAATCTGAACATAAACACCTCAGAGACATTCAGGGACAAAACCAACAATAAATCAAGTGAAACTCGGTTCTGTTTTATGTTTCTATCATTTTCTATGCTCAGTTTGAAGCATCAACTCGCTGCTACATGCTAGTTAGCAGGTTCCACTTCCTGTTCATCGCGTAGCGTCACCATCTGATGACATCACTTCCTGTTCAACCTTGTTGGATGGAGTCAGACCTCCTGACCAGAGCAGCGTTCCAGTGACCCCCGTCTCCATGGAAACACTCAGGTTGATCCGTCTGGATCAGCAGGTTCTGGTTCCACCGACCCGACAGGTTCAGTCAGAGCTACAGCTGAGCAGGACGGCTGACCTGGACCTGGTCCAGGTCTGGTTCTGGTCGGGTCCAGCAAGTTTGGACCAGCGGACTCCTCCATGGTGACTCAAGGTCCAGGTGTCAAGCAGGAGGTTCTGGTTCTGTTTGCAAGCATCGGACCCGACTCAGCCTTCCCCCTGGTTCTGTTTAGTTTTCACAGCCTCAGTGTATTTAAGTTTGTCTGAAGTGGAAACTTTGGCGTGTGGAACGTTTTGGGAAACAGATTACCGCCAGGTCAGAGTGTGTGTGTGTGTGTGTGTCACTGTGTGTGTGTGCAGCGGGCCTGTGACCCCCCGTCTCTATGGAAACGCTCAGCAGCAGCAGCTGAACTGGGTTTGATGTGAACCGGATCATGAAGGTGAAGGAGCTGAACATGGCTGACGGACCTGAGGACAGGAACTGATCCGATCTGGCTCCTGATTGGCTGCTGCTCCACCAATCAGCTCTGTGGGGTTTAAATGAGAAGCAGGATGTTTAAACTTGTTTTGGTGAGTCCATAAACACGACACTCAGCCTTCAATTAGTCTGATGCTAAAGCAGATCCCTCCTAATTATCCGCTCCTCCAAAGCTTCCTGCTGGACCGGGAAGCGGCTCGGAGCGCAGTCCCGTTGTTCCAGCCGTAATGAGAGCTGGAATTAAAAGGTGTCGTCAGCCTAATGAGCCACAGATGTGACTCCGCATTATTCCCACTCTCCGTCTCTGTCCTGAAACATTTTGGTATGTTAGCTCGTTAGCTGCAGCCTGATGCAGTGTTACGTAAAAACACGTTTCTGCTTCTGAAAACATCCAAAAATAACCCGGAATACCAGCAGCCGCCCTCCTCCCGCTCCTCCGGCCTTTGTTTGAGCCATTCCTGATGATTATCCGTCTGTTTATCTGCCATTCTCTCCGAGTGTCACCGTTTAATTGGACCCCTCCTCCGCTCCTCCGCTCCCCATGGGAAAGTATGCAGACACATTTTGATTTGATTATGGCTCACAAACCAAACTATGCTTCGCTGCATTCCAGCTCCGGCAAACCCGCGGAGCGAGCAGAGAGCGGAGCCGGGTCCGATTCCAGATCCTGATCCCAAAGCGTCCGCTCTCAGCAGCGCTACAGGTCCGGTCGGGTCAGCACGGGTCGTTCTTCACTCGGAGAGACGCTTCCCAAGACAACAAAGCAGTCCATGACCCAATCAGAACCAGGCTCTGCAGACGCCCTCTGGAGGCCACCAGGTGGACCTGCATCGATCGACACCAAACACACATCAGCTTTGGACCAGGAAGATGCTGCTTCTGCTTCACACAATGTCACAAACACAGAGACAGGAAACCTGTCCACAGATCCAGAAAGAGCCGTTCACTTTCACCAATTAGACAAGGAAGCTTTAAACAGGAAATCAGAAAGAAATCAGGAAACCTGCAGATCAACAGGCTGAAAACCTCGACAACCGAAAGGAGAGAAATCTATCTTATTAGCTTTTAATTCTACTGCAGACATCTGACCACAAGTTCCCAAAAACAGAACCAGGTCCGGTCCGCTTCAACCCGACTCCAGTCCACCTGTCTAGTCAAAGTCTGGTCCAGTTGCTGAGGTGTGATTGCTAATCGACCTCTGACCTCTGGTCCTCCAAACTTCAGTCTGGGTTCGGTTTGAATGTGAACGCCAAGCGGACCAGAGACCGCTCCAAAAGCAGGAAGTAGACTACAGCGCAGGGCATTCTGGGTAAATACAACCAAAGCTAATGTACTAGCCTAGCGCTAGCAGCAGAAATG